>SNQN01003185.1:48455-64141 GCA_008642245.1 Bassia scoparia
GAACTTGCACTATAAATACAGTAACATTTAAAGGGACTTCAATGTGGAAGATTAAGCCGTATTAGCTTGTTATCCTTACAAGTGGCCACTGTCCATTTAAGGAGTAAGTCGATCTCAAGCTCGATCATTAGTTATCTGTCTCTTATACACATCTAGATGTGTATAAGAGACAGCATTTAAAGGGACTTCAATGTGGAAGATTAAGCCGTATTAGCTTGTTATCCTTACAAGTGGCCACTGTCCATTTAAGGAGTAAGTCGATCTCAAGCTCGATCATTAGTTATGTTGTTTATTTTATTTGTTTTTTTAACGGATTAACATACATTAACGTTTTTGATTAGCAGATTTGTGGAACTGCAGCATACTAGCTAGCTAGTATACTACAAAAGTATGGCTAATCATGTGGATGGTGGGGCGGAGATGAAGACGTGTCTGAAGATCTTAGTAGACGTAGAAACTAACAAGGTTGTCTTTGCAGAAGCAGGAAAGGACTTCGTGGATTTCCTCTTCCAAATAATGTCAATTCCAGTTTCGACTGTGATTAAATTGATGAATGAATTGGGCAGTGTGGGCAGCCTTGGAGCACTCTACAGAAGTATCGAGGCGCTCAACGCTCAGTACTATGAACCCACGTCCAAGAAAGATACGATACTGAAGCCAAGAGTTTGTACCACAGTTCCTCTGTTGTCACTAAATGAATATCCTACTGTAATCACTTACTATAAATGTAGAAGTCATCCTAGCCAATTGAGTGATCAGAAAGGGGGACTTTGTTCTAATTGCGGTAGATATTCGATATCAGAAGAAACTAGTTTTGGATATGTAGGTCCGAAACCACCGCTGAGTCCTGCAGAATTTGGATACGTGAAACAAGGGGTGCCTTATATAGTGATGGATAATTTGGAAGTCAAGCCTATGTCTGTTTCGCTTATCATGTCCCTAGTGAAGGATTTCGATTCCTTGGTAGAGAAAGATGTTCAAGTTGGCCGCCTTGAGGTAATATAATTTTCAATCAATTTTCGCTTTGATTTGTATATCTATGTATCTATGTATGAATGATTGTGACGGAGYACTTGTCAAKTACTCATCGTACTATTATAGGTTGAAAATAAGGAATTGGATTCTAATGCACTGGTGTATGGTGATCGTTTTCACTGCAGGGTCTAGCAATAATGAAGGCTTTATTTGAAAATCAAGCCGTTCTTACTTCTGTCTTCCTCCCTCCGAAAAAAGTTTGATTCTGTCTTTCACCCTCCGAAAACAAGGCTACAAGCCGTTCTTACCGAGTACTCTATATTAAAGTATATAACGTTTGTTTTGGTTTAAATGATTAAGATTGAGAGTTTGTTTACAAGTTTGAATGAAATTTCCTACGTCAGTTGTACTCGGTAAATATTATTCCATAACGAAGCAAGAAGTTGCATCCTTGTACGTGTTCTCCACTTCTCCTGTACCAGTATTTATAAGCTTTGGCTATTCGACATTAATGTTATTATCATGTGTGTTATTAACAATAGAACTTGAGTGTYCCTGTGATTTTTTTATACTTCAATTCTTTTGAAACAATAATCGCTTATTATTGTTCTTGTTTCTTTATAGTAAAACTGACCAACAGATAATACAATTCTGTTTTATNTTTGTTTACAAGTTTGAATGAAATTTCCTACGTCAGTTGTACTCGGTAAATATTATTCCATAACGAAGCAAGAAGTTGCATCCTTGTACGTGTTCTCCACTTCTCCTGTACCAGTATTTATAAGCTTTGGCTATTCGACATTAATGTTATTATCATGTGTGTTATTAACAATAGAACTTGAGTGTCCCTGTGATTTTTTTATACTTCAATTCTTTTGAAACAATAATCGCTTATTATTGTTCTTGTTTCTTTATAGTAAAACTGACCAACAGATAATACAATTCTGTTTTATTAGAGTCCTTCAATTCAATTGATTCTACCTTTAAGGCTATAACGTGAAACTATCTTGACGATTAAGTGTATGGCTAACAAACAATACCTTCTAATTGAAGAGTTTATATTATGCGCTTGAATTTACGTACTAAGGGCATGCCGTAGGTCTGGAATAGGTTACATGTTCTTTTCTTTACTTAACTAGTTTCTTGGTCCGGGTGTTGCTCCGGGTACAAATATGTTCTTATGTTAAATTGGTATTGGTTTTCTACTCATGTATTTCTCGTAGTCTTGTAATTGTGTATAGAAACTCTAATTGAAGTATTGTGTATTGTATATTTGAGCTAAAAGCTCACCTTAAATCAGAAAGTAGGCTATATATGTAAAGTTTTTTTTTAAAAAAAAAATTTAAAAAAATAGTCAAATAATTCGTATATATGTAATTCAATTATCACAAATTGGTCACATAATAAGTTTCATAAGATGGGTAAAAGTAAGTAGACACGTTGAGGAAACCCCTAAAAAATTATAAATTAATGAGTGAAAATGAAATTTTAAATTGCTCAACTTGTTTCAAATATACACGAAAATTACTATTGTACTTTAAAATAGAAGGGAAAGGTACATTTGATTTTGCATTTCCGTGGTTTTTGTTAAAAGTTCTTTAAGTGCATTTTTATTTTGCCTTATTTTGTAAACAAATGTAATAGAAGCACGGCTATAGCTATAATTTATTTGAACAATTGAGTCCCACGCAAATTGGTGTTGCAAATTTTCGAGGGTAAAGAAGTGAACGGGCCGGGAAATAACTCGTTGGAAAATTTTGAATGTCATCATTTAATCTTCGTTGTTGTGCTTCTTTCTTTTATTTTTTTACACTTGGATTTTTCTCTTCATTTTTGTCCCATGCGTTTTGAGCTTATGCATTTTGGTTGAACCCATCTTTGTTGTAGGATGAATATCATCTAACATTGCTAATAGATCGCCATAAGTTTTAAAAAGGAACAACCTATATTAAAATATTGAGATTGATAGGACACTCAAAATCAAGATTATAAATTTTGACAAAAGAAGAGTCCTACATGCAAATCTTGCAACTAAAAATGTGAACAACACTTTAACAATATATATTTAAAGAAGTGATATATAACGTAACAATAATAGTTGGTTGAGTTGGTGAAGGTATATTTATATTAACATTGGAGTCGAGAGTTTGAATCTTATTAATGAATTTTTTAAAAAATTATAAGTGGATATAGCCCATATAGGAGCTAACACGCATTGACATAGATTATAAAAGGAATTTGTCATTGAGTATATATCTTGTGTTTTGGGAAACTTCAAAATTTTTTAATATGGTCAATTGAGAATGGACTATCACAAATAATAATAGGAATCAATTATACAACAACAAGTGTCTAGCGAATTGAAGTCAATAGTTGACTTTGACGTTTTAGCAAGCAACCTATTAATTAAAAAATGATTTATTCTTATTGATTCTAATATTTTTAATATTTCAATTATCTAATTATTTTTATAATTTCATAAATTAGGAACTTTTGGAATATATTTTGTTAATTCATAAATTATTTTTCTAAAATTAATAAAAAATTAAGTATTGCTTAATTAATATAGTGGTGTGTTGGATTCTAGTATTTCATTGAAATTTGGAATTGAATATATTATAGTGTTTGGATATCCAAGAATTCAAATGAAGAATTTGCCCAAATTCTAAACCTACCAAGTAAAAGGCATGAATGTAAGGATTCAAATGATAAGTAAATATCATTTGAATACTCAAATTTCAAATTCAAATGATGCATTGAAATGAAATCTATGTTCCCAAACCAAACTAAGGGAATAGGAACACCACTTTAAATTCTTCAATACAAACACATACACGCAGATTCATCATCATTGGCGTAATAGGAATCAATTATACACAAGTGTCTAGCGAATTGAAGTGAATAGTTGACTTTGACGTTTAACAAGCAACCTATTAATTAAAAAATGTTTTATTCTTATTGATTTAAAAACAAATTAAGTATTCCTTAAAAGGAAGAGGAAACTCCACTAAATCCCTAAAAACATTGAATGGTTCCCTATTATTAATGTAAATTACTAATGGAATATTGAAGAAAATTATGGGAGTGTAAAAAGACGGGGCAGTAAATCGTTAATCTCCCTTTAGTTTATTGGCTTAGTTGAAAGAACATCCAACTGAATATACATGCATGCATGGTATTATGGTACATAGCCACATAGTGTACTCAACAATCAATAATCAATAGCTTTTGCAATAAATAATAAAACAATCACGGAGTACAATTAACCAGCATTGAGTAATATATATATATGGAATATCTTTCTGTAGGTATACTCATCTATCTGAAAATTCATGCTTGAGAAAGGTAAGAAGTAGACAAATCACAGCATGCGCAGCCAAAACACAAGTGAGGAGAAGAATGAGCTTAAGATAATGGTAGACAGAAAGGCAAATAAGGTAGTGTTTTGCAGAAGCAAGGAAAGGAATTTGTGGGCTTCCAATTCTACAACATAATGTCGTTGCCGCTTTTCGACGATTGCGAAACCTCTGGACAACAAAGCCACGGTGTGTACCTGGAGATCACCTCTACAAGAAATGAACACAACAGCAAGGAAACGCGGAAGAATCCACCATGACGTATAGGTAACAGATAATCTGGAGGTGAAACCTAATGTCAATCTCTCTCTATCAAGTCTCATACAAGCAGTCAGCCCCGTTTCTCAGAATTGGGCTTAGGCCGAAACAGAATTTGGACCCCATTTTTTTTAAAAATCAAAGAATCAAATAACAGTACTATGTGCCCTCATGTCTACCAAATATTTTGCCACCGACCTTGTCCGAATAATCTTAAAAAATAACCAATATCTAATTTTGTTATTTCTATTAGGAGTGGAGGAGGAATATTTATGTGAATGACTTCTCAGAATAGTCTTTATATTAGCTGACTCCACTTATAGGAATATATACATTTGATGATTGATTGATAATTTTGTTAATTCTATCTATAATGACTAAAAGTAGAATGAAATGATATATTTTAAAAGAAAGAATACTTATTATTTGGTGTGTGGTAATGAAGATACACAGAAATGAAACTTGAATCAAAACATTATAAGTAAAAAAGAATGAAGAAATAACCAGAAAACGGTACCACCAAAAAAAAAAAAGAAAGAAAAAATATGGTGGAAAAGGAGGCAAAAGTTGTTGCTCTGGAAAATCGAACCCTGATACTATAGGAAATTACTCATGAACTTCCAGGTTCCAAAAATAATCAACTACCACTAAGCTATCCAACATTTATTGACTAATTGTGGAACAATATTTACTTCACCGTGAGTTATTGGACTTTTGAGATGGGGGCCCTGGGCAGCCGCCCCATCTGCCCTGGGCCAAATACGGGCCTGCAAGCAGTTTGACTCCTTGGTTGAGAAACATGTTCAAGTTGGCCTTCAAGAGGTACTTTCGTACTTGGTTATTATTTTCACATCGTTCCTTGATTTTTTTTATGAGATTTTCTTTCATATTGATATTTGATTGTTTGATTGAAACAGGGGTTAGCATTGTTGAAGGCTTTCTTAGAGACCAAAACTAGCGTTCTGACTGCTGTTTTCCTTGGAAAGAAACTGGGTGTGCTGAACCGAACAATGCCACGGTGCACTCGCCTATTTCGGAATTTCCTCTTGTTGTCGTTCTGCTTAGCATTTGTTGTTGTGCTTGTTGAGAATGCTTCCCAACAGCAGTTTCGCGGTCGTTAGCTTGGATKTTGGATTTGGAATTCTCGCTTTTGTAGCGTGAACCTTCCAGCTTTTATGCTGTATTTTAACGCTTTTTTTCAATATTTTGGTGTACTGCTCATCTTCTCAGTTATAATGAGATTAGTCCTGATTAGTAGCTTCCAATATTATACAGTACTATTTTGAATTTGTTTAAATGTTTGCAAATGTTCAATGGTTTAACGCAACAATTGATTGGAAAATCAATTTATTTTATGTTTAGGCTCCGTTTGTTTTGACGGAAAACATTTCCCCGGAAAATGATTTTCCTCACTCATTTAGTTTTCTTTTGTTTGTTTTGGAAAGAGGTGAAAAATCATTTTCCTCAAAGAAAAAATGTCGCTTTGGAGAAGGAAAATCATTTTCCATTTTTAGAGAAAAAATGCCACAATTTTCTCTCCACTTCTTACATCTCCCTTATTCATTCCCCCACCCTTCCTTCATTTCTATTACATTTTCTTTTCCTTCATGAGTTTTCCTCTAATCAAACAAACAAAGGAAAAATTTTTTTTTTCTAAAAAAATGATTTTCCATGAAAATTGTTTTTCCTAAAAATTATTTTCCTTTAAAACAAACGTAGCCTTAGTGTCAAAATATTATTGCTAGACAAAGTACCCCAAGTAACCTAACTAGTACGTGGTTTATTGCAACATTAATTTCTCGTTGCTTTGAATTAAAATTTATTTATTAGGAATTCCAAACAAACAAAGAAGAATGAGACATTTGTAGAAGCAAATAGTTTATACTCCATACATCTTTGAATGAATGACTTTTGTCACTTTCAACCGTGTCGGAACTACTGAATGAGAAAAGTTATATCAAGGGTAGCCATGGATCAATTATTATTGTTAGAGCCACCAAGTGTGCTGCTGGACTTGTACCTAAGGGAAATAACCCCAAATATCTGTTAGACTTTTGCGGCTTTAATTAATGTATGGCTTTTGCCTGCTTTGCATAAAAAAAAATGGATCAATTATTCATATAAATATTGAGTCTATAGACGGGCAATATGAGCTGAGCCAACTTCCAACAAAGATTTTTTTTTTTTTTTAACCTTGCCCTTAGCTTTGTTGTCTCAATGGTGGCCTAGTCGAATGACATTGTACAAGGGTGCTTGTCGTCACACTAACTATTACAATGACCGCAAAGGGGCAGTTTGCTGGTATTATAGTAGCACTAATCGGTTAACAAATGGTTATAACTCCTTATAAGTTTGAGCAATATGTTCCACACTTCCACATAATAATACAGGAGAGAACTCTATAAAGAGAGATGACCAGTCAATCCATTAAATTTCTAAAAATTGGAAATCCGATGGTATTTTGGTAAATATATGGAATATTTCATTTTTTTTACTTCCTCCATAACAAAAAAAACGCAACTTTGGAGGAGGCACGGACTCCTAGATAAAATTTCTAAATTGTGTTTAATGAATACAAAGACCTTATTACCCTTGGCTATCACCCTTGCTACTACCACCAGCACCATTTGAACCACCACCCCATAACCACCACCAGCACCATTCGAACCACCACCCCATAACCACCACCAGCACCATTCGAACCACCACCACCCCTTGCAATTCGAACAACCACCATCATTCGCACAACCACCATCATTCGCACAACCACCACCCCTCGCCATTCGAACAACCACCACGACCACCATTCCCCTCCCAATTCCACTCGCACAACTGGGCACCCTTGACCGGCTCGCGACCACTACTGTGGCATCATTGACCCTCGGAACCACCTGCGCACCACTTGACCACTCGCGAACCACCTGGCACCAATTGACACTCCTCATTTCCACTCGCGACACCTGGGTTCGCAGGGTTCGATTGGGGTTGTGAGGAGGGCTTCGATTGGCAGGTCCGAAGGTGGGGATGGGTGGTTTTTGGGCAGGTCGAAGGTGGGGATGGTGGTTGAAGTGGTCAGGTTGAAGGTGGGGATGGATGGTTGAAGTGTGGTGGTGCTTGAGTTGTGGTGCGGTGGTGTTGAGGAAGGAGAGTGGTGGATATGGTGAGATAGTTTATGTTTAGGTGATTAATTATTTTAGATTATAAGTTGATAAGGTTGATTAGGGTAGTTTAATTTATGTTTAAAATATGTTAGTAAGGGTAAAATAGACATTTTAATGAGTTAAACTTACCAAATATGGAGAAAAAAGCAAAGTTGTCGTTTATTGTGATATTGCCAAAATGCAAAAGTTGCGTTTTTTTTGTTACGGAGAAGTATTTATATTTACCAAAATGTAATTGATTTCATTTTTTGAAATCCGATTGATTGATAGGAATTTTTAAAATAAAACGGTAGATTTTGATATTGTATTTCACAATTTAGGGAAATATTATTTGATAAAATATATTGATATATTTTGGAAGTTGTATTATATTTTAATTTGTTAAATATGTATGCAATAAAATTAAAATGAATCTTTTCATATTTGAAATGGAATGAGGAAATTGCTTGAGCGTAAAATCGAGAAAATAAATAAATAATAAATAAAATAAATAATAAGGATATTTTATATTTTTAGTAGTAAAACTAACATTAATGGCAATAAAGTAAGTATGAAAATTCAAAAGGCATAAAACAACTAATTAAAATAAATAAATAAATAATAAATAAATAAAAGGGAATATAAAAAAAATGAAACCTAATGAATAAAGTGGAATGAAAGAATAGTACATAGTTGAAAATTTGAAGTAACTCTAAAGGCATTAAACCGGCAGAAATTGACATTAGTCCAGTGAAAATTTGAACGGTTGTGTTGGCTAATGGTGATATAATTAAGGAAATGTTGGCTGTTGAGTTTCCCCAAGAAAGAGTGGATTTTCCCTAATTATATTCATGAACAAAATGGTGATTCAATTTACTAGGTTAGCTGTTTGTTGACTCTACGTGAGAAGGCATTTATGTCTCTGTCTGTGTATGTAATTAACAGTATTTATTATTGCGTTTTAGTGAGTATTGTGTAACAAAATCGTTAAAGATGAAAGTTAAAAATGAAATTATTCGTAGGCGAAAAAACGAATAAGGTAGTGTTTGCGGAACGGGAAAGAAATTTGTAGATTTCTTAGCTGAAATAATGTCATTGCCACTCTCACGTGGCTTTAAACTGCTGAAGGAGAATACGAGATTGGTTGTCATGGAGTGATGTATAACAGTTTTGAGTCTCTAAACTCTAAGTATTATATTGACCTCTTCCACAAAAATGCCGTACTGAATCCACCGGATTCATACGCGGTTCCTTTGTTGGAAGGCCGCCCTGATGGACAACACGAGCGTGCAATTTATAGGAAATCGTCAAGAGTTGTTCTGTAATATGTTTTCGGATATGTGAAGGATGATGTCCCTTATTATAGTGATGGATAATTTGGAGGTTATGCCTTTATCTGCTCTGAAATCAAATGCTTGTTCGAGCGGCTGCGGTCCTTGAAGAAGTTGATGTTTGAAGTTGGTAAAGAAGGAGGTAGTAATTTTATTTCTGTTAGTTTGATAGATATCTGATCTTGTTCGTATGATCGTATCTGTATGTAATTCTCTTAGCTTGTGATCAAAATAAATAATCGAATTTTATGGCTTAACTGCAGGCACTAGCTATTCTGAAAGCATCTTTGTGGAGACAAAACGTCCTTACTTCTGTTTTATTTATTCCTACTAGTTCCAGCAGAATCCCAGAAGTAAAAATGCATTGAACCCTCCAGTTTACTGCACCAAGCCACCCAAACCCAGCCACCTTGAACCACGCACAACCAGCCACCCTTTTCTTGCTCGCTGTTTCCCACAACCAAAACCCTCTACTTCTAGTACGTGTTTTGCTTTCATTAGAGACCTAGATGGAAATCTGTTGTTTTTTTTTTTGTTTTTTTGGTAAAAACATTGATGGAATGTTACTTATGCACTTTTTGTCGATTGTTGTCATAAACTCATAATTAGTCCAACTGCTATCGTTGTTTGGAATTTTTTTTTGAGCATTCTGAACGAGCTATACGCTTATTGATCTTTGTTTTTATTTCTAAAGTTGGATTCACTGTTTTATTTTTAAGCGTTATGATACGTTGAGATTACTTATTTAATTATTCTGCATGCTTAGATAAAAAATTCACATAGATCAAAATTAGTGTTTATCGAATATATATACTCCCGTATTAAAAACAATTAAAAGATAATGTTATATTCATTTACTTAATAAACACATTTTCTTAAAATTCGAGAATAATATAAGGAATGATAGTAACGAATAATGGTTAGAAAATTTGACGCAATACACGTCTATTGTTCGTGGAATGCTAAGAAGTTACATTTTCAGTGTGATTTACGATGGCTCTTCAGTACCCCTCACCTAATCACATCAACACCATCGTTACACCACGGTCATTCCCTCTTAACTTTTTCAGTCCTTGGCGCTCTCATTGTAGTCCCGCTGATCTACGTGTCGTCGTATCCCACGTCGTATAAGTCTTTTGTTACGGTTCTCGCGGGGCAAGCGATAGATATACTGGAAATTGTACAGTGAAAGGTGAGACTTTGATTCTAGTAAAGTTGGATTTGCGAATTAGTAATCCCCCGTATTTTGTTGTGGATCATTGTGCAAAAAAAACTGTCGCTTAAAATACTTTAATCCAGAAACATCTCTACTGAATCGCACTTCAATTGTTTGACTACTGTCATATGTTACAATCCCTGCGTTGACCAACAAAATGTATAAAGTAAATTTGAATAACGGAGAATATCATTTTTGGGGAAATGATAATTTAGTCTTTATCTAAAATAGATTGAAATAGTGACGATTTTTAATAAGTCTAATGCAGACTAAATAAACGTGGTACTGGGCCTTCTTTCTCTTTGTTTGGCTTGTTTCCCGGTATAAAAATTCATTTCAAATGCTGTCTTATTGGAGATTAGAATCATTTTAATTTGCATTTTTGTCCGTTTCATTATATCTGCTTTTTCCATTGTAATTGGTTCATTTTTTCCATTATATTAAATCCGTTTTTTGTAGATTATTCTCAAATATCACTTTCTGCGAGCAAACATTTATGCATTTTTTCAGTCAATAAAAAAAATCTGAAACTCTAAATAATTCAAGGGAATCTTCATTATAGAATTCCTAATTATAATTACATATCTAGTTATTAAATATTTTATTAATTATGTTTCCGATTCCAAATAAGATAACATATTGAGAAGGAAGGTGATGAGTAAATTTGTTCCATTGTTCGCCAGTTGCAACAGTAATAATAAGTGTGCGTTCGACCGACGTTGTTTTTTTATTATATTTAAATGCAATTTATGTATCTACCACCTACTTGGCTTTGAAATATCGCACAACACATTTGAACTAAACTAATATTATCTCTATTATATATAGCCAAGGGGGGAGCAATGGTGTGCCGTTCCCCCCTAAGAAAGACATATTAAACCCTTAAGTGATCTAAAAGACGTGAATTGGCGTCGTGAATATAAAAAATATTATTTCTCTTTGTTTTTTGTACTTATTTGTACTATAATAAAGAAATTATAATTGATGTAAATAACATAAATAAAAATATATGATTACATGACTGAATTTATTCCATTGAATCACTTAACATTGCCAAATATTATTGAAAAAATTTTAATTTATGTTAATTTTCAAATATAAATACAGATACTACCATAATTACTATTGTTTTTCTACAAGTAGTAATCACTTGCATTGATATTCATTTGAGATAACATATTTGAATAATATTAGATAAGCTTAATTGAATAGTTTCAATAATACTATTTGTATGTACAATGTAATTAATAGCATTTATATCTCTTTGTCTGGAAGTTCATATGAATAGGGGAAGAAAAATTTGCATCGAAAATTTGTAAAAATCATATATAACTCAGCTCGCCATTGTTTAATTTGAAAATATATCCAATACATGGAATTTGTTCTTATATACATATTGCTTAATATTGTAATTTTCAAACTGACACTAACGCATCGCGTGCTTAGTACAACTAACTATGATATTATAAATATGATTTCCCCCATTACGTAAAAATACTTTTTTAATATAATAATAAGCACGCATGCGTGCAATCAAATACTAGGAGTTACTAGGATAAATCACAACAAAAAGTAGGATATGATATCGTGTAAGCGGGTGCATGGCTTATGATTATACTAGCAACTAAAGATCGCGATGTCGTTCTCGGTAGATTTAAATAAATTGTATTATTAACAAATAATTCAATTAAAAAATCATGTTGTATTGAATAAGTTCAAATGAACAATGGGGTGAGTTATGTATGATTGTTGCTAAATTGTCGCTATGTAATTTTTTCTTTTCTAATTGAATCTCTCGATCAAAGAGATTCAAATAATTAATTACTTGACAAAATAGTAATATTGAAATACATTATAGAATAATAGATATTTAATTTCAGAATGATCTTCAATAATAATTTGCAATGAATAATGGATTCATCTAAAAAATTAGTTCCATGTAATTAATGTTATTAATTTTTGAATTTTTTCATACTAATTAATTAACTTTTTGAAAAATATTCTGCAATGTTTAAGTTGATTCAATGGAATAATAATTAGTCTTATATGATAATTAATGTTTTTACTTGAATGTTTTTAGACTAATTAATTAAACTTCTTTTGTATTCATGGGTAAAAAAATATTCATATTTACTTTTTATATTGCTTAGTTATTGGATAAAAGTCTTAAAAAAATAGATATTTATATATTTTTAATTAAGGGCAATTAAGTCTTTTATACATCATAAAGGTATTTACGTCTTTAATAGGGTGGGACACCATTGCTCCCCCTTGGCTTATATAATAGAGATTTTTTGACTTTATTATTAGGAGAAATTTTAAAATATTTTGCTGTTGTTTTTAATAGGTCAATAGTATTATACATTTTTATTATTCATTTATTTCATTCTATAGCACGCGATGCGTGCTGATTCATTTTAAAATTTATATTAACTAATTTTACAATGATAAAATAAACTTATGCAGTTTCGTTGGACATAATATAATTCCAAATTAACTGTGCCGGAGAGTTATTGTGATTTCAAATTTTTGATGTATTTTTCTTTTTATTGATTCTCAGACAAAGATTTTAATTATATTGTGTGGTTTTAATCAACTTATTACTTACACTAACTATGAATATTATTTATATAGTAATATTATATGAGTAATTAATATATTTCGAATAAGAATTTTTTAGTATTTAATTCATATTTTTTTTCAAAATAATTTTTAATTAAGTATCATGAGAATAATTTAGTCAATGTAATTAAAATGTTATTAATAAATTTTTTTTCGAATTTTATAATCATACTAATTAATTAAACTTTTCATTTTCTTATTATGTGGAATAAATTAGTCAATGTAATTAAGTTTTTATTAATTCATATACCTTTTTTATATTGCTTAATACTCCCTCCGTTTTTTTTAGTTGTTACAGTTTCTATTTTGGGATGTTTTTAAATAGTTGTTCCAATCAATCTTAAAAAATAACTTTTTCACATTTTACTCACTTTATTTACTCTAACATTAATGACTTACCCCTTTCTAAAGTCAACTTTCATTATTTTACTCAATCTTTTCACCCAAAATTACTATTTTCCATAAAAATTCATTCACACATTTACTCTTTTACCTAACTTATTCAACTTTTTACCCAACTTACTCAACTATTTTATTCAACTCAATCAACTCTTAAAAACCGTTCCATAATGGTATGGAACATCTAAAAAAAACGGAGGGAGTATAAATTACAAAAAATAAAGAGATTTCATTTTTTTTAAGTAAGGGCATTTAAGACTTTTACATCATTAAGGGTGATTAAGTCTTTTAAGAGGGGGGACACCATCTTCCTCCTCCCTTCCCTTATATAATAGAGATACAAGTATATTTGTGAAACACAACCCAAATTTCTAACACTCCATCTTCAAATCGATGTGAACCTCTAGAATTGAACTTTGAAGTGGTAAAAGATGAAGTTGAAACTCTAAGTAGACACGAAGGAAAAGAAAGTGGTGTTTGCGGAAGCAGGCAGTGATTTTGTTGATTTCCTGGTGCAAATGATGTCACTGCCACTCACAACCGTGTGGAAACTGCTAAAGGGCAGAGACATGATGGGTTCCATTGGAACGCTGTATGCAAGTATGGCGTCTCTAGGTCCCCAGCACTACCAGGACGAGCGAAAAGACACAGCGTTGAATCCGAGAGCTTTTATTGAGGTTCCTTTGTTGTCAGTCAACCTTTATCCAACTGGTAGACATACTTATTATACATGCAAGGAATACCCTGATGACTATTTCATTGTTCACCGGAGGCTAATTTGCTCGTCATTCCACAGCTCTGCTATTTTAAGTAAGTCTTCCAAAGTTTATGTTGCAGCCGAATCAGGATATGTGAATGAGAATGTGCTTTATATGGTGATGGATGACTTGGAGGTCAAGCCTATGTCAATTTCCCTCGCCAAGTCCCGTTTCCCGGCTTTGGACTCTTTAGTAGAGGCAGAAGTTCAAGTTGGTGAAGAAGAGGTATGTATTTTAATGCTTTATTTGACTTCTTTTTTTAACTCACGTGTAATTCTTTTTTCTTAATTGATGTATTGATTTGTGGTTKTTCTTTAATACAGGGATTAGAAATTCTGAAAGCTTCTTTGGAAAATAAGAATGTTCTTACTTCTGTCTTCCTTCCCAGGAAAGTCAAGGTCCCCAAGCGAGAAAAATTATCAGGATGATAGATGTTCCTTTTTGAATTAGTTAAGATAATATAGTCAAATGATTGGAACGTCTGATGTTTCAATGTTTCATTAGAAGTTTTCATTCCGATCCGTAGTCAAGGAGTACTTTRCTTTTGAATTGTGATYTACGTACTCAAGTCATCTATCTYTGTTCTATTRCAATATCTCTTTTTCCTCTTCTCCATTGTAGTTGTTGTAATGGTTTGGAACTTTCTAGAGTTTCAACAAAACTCTACAAGCTCCCTTTCTTTTTCAAATAAATCAATGCTTCACATTAGTGGGAAAGCTAAAATAAGAAAGTATTTTGTAGATGAATTGGAACAATAAAATAAATAAGGAAAATAGATATACATCTGTAAGGGAAGTTGTAATGAATTTGTTTCTAAATGATACGTTATTAATATTGAATATAAATTTGTACCCGTAACAAAGTATAAACTGAAAAACAAAAAGGAGACAAGATGTAGAGGTTTTGAAACTATTATTCGAAATCACAAATAACTAACAATAAAATTACTATATATTTTGCAAAATTGCTATAACACCCCCTAAAACGTAACATGTGATAAATTGTGTTAATATGTTTCTTACAGTGGGGTTCCTGAATAAGAGGTCGCGAACTATGGTTGGGCGCTTGTATATATACTAGTATTTTGTAATCGTATAAATTTTCTATTTTTCCTAGAATGCAAACTAAGAAGTCATTGGGTTTAATTTATTTGGTTTCGTCCTTTGTAATCAATAGGAAACATCTAAGACATAAAAAAAAAATATTTGATGTTACAAAAAAAATGTGCCAAAGAAATAAGATTACCGAATAATAATAAACAATTGAAATGTTAGAAATATAACCAGGTGTAACAATAATATGAAATGTAATGTTTGCAGTATTTCTGTGTTAGTCAATTCAAATGGAGTTGTCAATTTAATTCTTTTAAAAAGTTGATTCTGTTTTTTTCATTGGTAAGCTTGTTAAGTATGAGAGAAAGAGAAAGTCACTCAATGTAGTAGGCTTATTGAAAGTTCAAAATAACAAATACCATTTTTAACTTCTCTATTTATGGCAATTGGCAATAACATTGAAAGCAAAAAATGATATATATGAATTTTTAATAATGAATTTGTAATTTAAGTCAATTAAACAGGCATGGTAAATTTCAAGTGGGGGGACCACCATCTCCCACTTGGCTGATATAATAG
>SNQN01003186.1:0-28549 GCA_008642245.1 Bassia scoparia
GGAAAGAGAGAGATGATAGACCAAGAACGCAATGAGTGAGGAAGCCTAAAGGTGAGAGCTCGGGTGCAAGAAGGATGAACTATTTTGTCTATGCTCCATTTAGGATGCCTTTCTCCAAAGGAGGATTAGGAGTAGGGCCTTTTGGAGAAAATGAAGCCAATCGCCTTGAGGTGCTCAAGGATTGGGCATAGGGCATTCATATCCTAGTGTATTTGCACTTGTTGCGAATTATAGGTGCCTTCACCATAGTCTTGTTTCTAAGAGAATCATCGATCCTCTTCATTGCTTTGTTCATGTGAGAAGTGATTACTCCACCATATCAGTTGTTGGTTTGGTTCAGTGTCATTCTCGCTAACTGATTCTTGCAAATTGTTATCTGTAGAAGTTACTTCTCCTTGGACAGAACCTGGTCTACATAGTGCTTAAGGATGCCATGGATCACTTCCTCAAGAATTTCAAGACCTGGGTGTTGGACTTCTCTACCTGTGCGACACGTGGAAGCCAATGAGTTGAGGGTCTCGTTCAAATCAGCTAAAGTCAAATCCATTCGAGTGTTTCACATCCATTAGTGCAATGGTGTTGATTGACGGAGTGCTGCTGGAGAACGTGGAACGAACCCTGTGTCTACAGGCTCAATCGTTGGTGCCTACACCTGTTTGCACATGGACAAAAAGTTAAGCCTCCATGTCGAAACAACCTTGATGAAATGCATGTCTTAGGGGTGATCATTCTCTTGCATATTACTGACTAAAATGTAAAAGTGCATGAACGTCGGAAATTTGCCTTTCGCCTTTTTATTTTTCATTTTCACTTTTTTGTCATTATCATTTTTTTTTCGTTTTTTTTTTTTTGCTTTTGTCTCTTTTTGAAAAGGCGAAGTTAAAGGTCGACTCCGTTTACAAATGTATGACTCAACAAAGAACGCAACGCCTAATGATTCTAGTTTACAACCACTTCGACATTACGACGCCTAAGGAATGATCACCTTGCTATATGAGGATATTACATGACTCAATGACTTGTTTGTATGAATGCAAAGCTAGGTCCTTAGTCTAAAAGCACGTAGCACGTTGTCACGCAGCATGAACCCTATATGCAAAAGAAAAACAAAAGTCCAGCCACCTAGAGTCAGTTGCTACGTTATCGAACGAGCACAGGGTGTCAAAAGGGTCCCATGACTAGGCTCAGAACGATCCTTAACACATCCAGCCTGCTGTGATGATCAAAGGAGGTCTAAACCATTACGGCTTTGTAGTACAAGCAGCCCGCGGTATGGTGGGGATGGGCATCTAGCTTAAGAGTTGGTTACATAGGTATGCACCAGCGCCAATCTTAAGCGAGCCCCCCCGGTCTTGTCTCAAGTGTAGAACACGTTTATACGAGACGTGATGCCTAGAAAACGGAAAACTCAGTGCCAATGACCTAAGTTCTATGTAATGCAGGATGCCTAAAACACAATGTCGTCTTAAGGACGCTGAAATCGCATAAAATGTCGAGTATTGCCCACACATGACTAAAGGTAATAGCTTTAGTGAAGTTGCATGAAAACTGTACGGCGCCGGGCCGTCACCGGCCAGACTGGGTCCGGTCCCTTGCTCCGGGGGTACAATTAAGGGCGGCTCGGTTTGTTTGCTAGAAATGAATTCTTGCTTTTTCATATTGTGAGTATCATGGAGTTGTGTCTTTATACTCGAAATGAGTAGAGGAAGTCGCCAACGCACTTCTTTGGAAGTTGCTGAACCCATTTAAGCCATGCTTATAATTGCATGAAGCAAGGCGAAGGACTCCATGTCTAGTAGTGCACCAAAGTCTGGATTACGGGACAAGGTAAGGTGAAGTAGTGCACAGAACCCCCCCCCTGTATCTAGCGGCTCTACTCAGTTATTGCGATTCATTTTCCAAAAGACAACAACAAACACTTTTCCTTTTAAACCCTAAGCATGCAATATTACTAGCGGGTTGTTTAACAGAATACTTATGCATATAGTGCTACTTTGTTGTGGCATGTGTTGTTAATTACGTATTCCAGGAGCCTAATGCCGGTTGTCCATAGTTATATTAATAGGCGTGAAACAAAGATTTACAAGTCTTTGAATATGCTTTTATGTTTTTGATTGTGTTTGAATGTGTTTGAAAGTGTTTAGTGTTTGTGAGAGAGAGTGAGAGAGAAAATCAACGAGTGAGAGAGAGAATGCCTCCGCCAAAAAGTTGTGAAATGAATAGAAGATCCGTATTTATAGCAAGGGTCAAAATCGGCTAAAATAGGGAACTTTGGCGCAATTACGCCCAAACTGGTCGCAATTGCGCCTAGTATCGACTTGGATTTTGGCCGATTTTGCTTGCCTGAATAGCGTGATTGCAATTGTATAAAATTTTAATATAATAGTACGTGATTTTATACGATTATTATCTGATATTATGCGATTGCGTCGGATATTATTGCGATATTCGAGATTGTTTACCTCGAATTGCGAGGTGTAATGAAATAATATCGTAATATAATGGTATAAGTATATTACGTGATTTCATACGATCATAGCTGATATTATTGCGACGCTCGGATTTTCGCTTCCTCGGTACGCGTGTCTCGAGGCGAACATCTTGGGGTGGCTTGTTTTGCTTGGTTTTGCGTTTTTGCTTAAGAAATTCATAAATATTAGACCATAAATCGTAAAAGTATGAAAAAAATATGTAAAAAATCCTTGTGAAAAATAGGGGGCTGTGCTAAAATTTTGTGAATTTTAGAATTGTTTTCATAATTTAATTAATTATCGCAAAATTAATTAAATCGTTGGAAATTCCGAAAATTGCCAAAAATACTTTGAAAAATCAGAAAAATTCTGAAAAAATTCTAGAAAATGTTTAAAAGTAAGTTAAAATTATTTGAAAAGTAAAACTTATTTTTTGAGGTGTGAATACATAGAAGAGGTGTCCAATGCAAGGGAAACTGCCTTTTTTTAGGGCTGTCAGGGTTCTAGCTCTCTCGATTTGACTTGTGTGTTGCGAGGGGTGTCTTATCATTGGCCGTTTTGGGCTAGGGACAAATGTATGTATCTACAGTGGTGATGAGATGAGTTGATGACGCAGGCAGAGGAACAGGTGCCTGTGATGATGATGCCGCTCAACTCTTCGAACACTTGTAAGAACACTTCCTTTCTTTCCTCCAAGTCATTGCCCCTCTTCCGCCTCTCTGTCTCAAGCCGCAATTCAATCTCTCTCTTCTTCTTCCTTTTCCCTCTTTGTCTTCTGAAATGCTACTCATTTGCACGTTGTTCTTTCCTTTTGTAGGGGTGGTTAGTTCCTGCCTCTAGTACTTGAACATTTGAATTCAAAGGAAACGAGTGCCTTCTCTTCCTATCCATGTATCTTCCACTCCACACCCTAAGACTTTGGCGGGCGATCTCTTGGTTAAAGAAATTAAAGCCTTCCCGATGTCAGGCTTTGTCAAGCACCACATTTCTTAACTCCATTAGTGTTGGCGTATTAGGCCAATTTTCTTAGGAAAACAGGATACTAAGAAAATGTCTTCAAAAGAGAGAATGAGAAGGGTAAGAGAATATAGATGTAATTTTATGACAGGCTATATTTATAGGTAAAGTGAGGATCTAGTAACTTCCGTGTGATTGCTTCACCTCTTAAGTGTCCCTTGACTCCTTACCTTTCATAAAAAATTCCCAACTTTCTTTTAGTCCAAACGTGCAAGTCACATGAGAAAGTTTTWAATCATTTTTGGTTTTAAGAACGTCACCATCATCATATCGTTTGTCTCAAATTCACATATCTCATTCGATTATTTTGTTACATGTACTTAAAATAATGGCACCAACCTCCTATTTGTCGAAAGCCTCTAGATCAGGATATTTTGGTYGTAGATTTTGATGACTTTCTYAAATAGTTGGTGTATATTGCCTTAATAATTTGCCATTTAGAGCTCTTGGAAACGTCTCCCCATCTAACTCTTGTAAGAGATAAGCATTTCCAGAACTAACTTTGACCACTTTGAACGGTCCCTCCCATTTAGATGACCAGTTACCAAAGATGTGATCTTTGTATAGTTATGTTCAGGCAGTTTCATCTTCCACACTAAATGTCCTCTAAGACTTAGCTACTTGTTTCTTTTGGGCTTTGATGTTTTCTAAAGAACGGAATTATTCTTCCTCACATCCATCAGCTCGATGGCTATTGCTTCACTGTAGTCTTCGAATGTTAAATCCATTTGCCTAGCTACCCGGGCAGAATTAGCGCTTAATTTCGCAGGCARCATCATCTCAAGCACTTAGTGAATGAGACCAATCGAGGTTCGACATAACCTCAATTTCTCACTAGTCACAACCTTAGTGACAATATTTGCCAGATTCTTGGATGCGGAAATCTTCTTCAAATTCATCGTTCCATCATCCACTAAACTCCTAGTGTTATGATAATGCCTCTTAATGTGTTTGGTCMGATAGTGATATACAGRATTCTTAKCCAATTGCAATGCGCTTTAACTATCACTATATAACACGCATCCATCTTGTTGATAGCCTATCTCATTGAGGAACCCCTTAAGCCATTCAATCTCCTTTCCCGCCTCTAACATAGCCACATACTAAGCTTCAATCGTAGACCTAGAGACACAGTTCTACAGCTTGCTTAACCAACTAATGGTTGTCCCGCCAATAGTAAACACATACCCAGAAGTGCTCTTACTTGAATCATAGTATCCCCTAAAGTCAGCATCAACAAAACCTTCAAGAACAACCTCATTCCTCCTATAGCAAAGAGACATGCCCAAAGTACCTTTGAGATACCTCAAGATCCATTTCACAGCTTCCCAATGCTTCTCACCCGAATTTGACATAAATATACTCACAACTCCCATTGCTTGTGTAATGTCGGGTCTAGTACATACCATAGCATACATCATTCTACCAATGGCCGAAGAATTCCTTTTTCTTTCTTTGTATTTGGGAAATCCTCCTTATTCAATTTGACATCCAATGAAAGAGGAGAGAGCCGAGGCTTGGCGTCAACCATGTTGAACAGCCGGAGCACCTTCTTGACATATTCCTCTTGAGACAACCTTAAAGTGCCCTCTAAAAGTCTTTAGAAATCCACATGACAAGTATCTTCTTAGCTTGCAAATGCCTATCTCTTACAAGAGTTAGATGGGCAGACGTTTCCAAGAGCACAAAATGACAAATTCGTAAGGCAATATATACCAAGTATTTGGGAAAAACATCAAAATCTACGATCAAATCATCTTGATCTATAGGATTTTGACARATAGAAGGCTAGTGTTGTTGTTTTAAATTAATGTAACAAAATAATATAAGGTGATATGTGAATTTGAGACGGGTGATGTTATGATGGTGACGTCAAGACTAAGTCGATTAAAACTTTTTCACGTGACTTCCACGTGTGGACTAAAAGAATGGTGAGAGTCTTTGATGGTAGGWAAAAGGCCAAGGGACACTTAGTAGGTGAATTAATCACATGGAAGTCACTAGATCCTCACTTTGCCTATAAATATAGTCAGTCATAAAATTGCATCTTATATCTTCCCTTTCTCATTATCTCATTTTAAGACATTTTCTTCATTCCCTTCTTTTCCTAAGAAATTGGCCTAATATGCCAAAACTAATGGAGTTCAAGAAGTGGGTGCTTGACAAAGCCCGACGCCAGGAAGGCTTTAACTTCATCAACCATGAGATTGCTCGCCCATGTCTTGAGGGTRTGGAGTGGAAGTATACAGAGAGGGAGAAGAAAGCACTCGTTTCCTTTGAATTCAAGTGGTTCAAGTACTAAAGGCAGGGAACTAACCACCCCTACAAAAGGAAAGAACAACGTGCAGATGAGGCAGCGTATCGAAAGGCAGAGAGGGAAAAGAAAGAAGAAAGAAGAAAGAAGAAAGAGAGAGATTGAATTGTGGCTTGAGACGGAGAGGCAAAAGAGGGACAATGATTGGGGAAGAAAGAAAGGAAATGCAAAGTGCAAGWGTTCTTGCAAATGTCTGAAGGGCGTAATGGCATCATCATCACAAGCGTCGGTTCCTCTACCTACATCATCATCTTCATCAACATCGTCGTCGTCACCACCTCCATCACCATTTGCARGATCCTTTCCTGCGAAATTCGGGAGACGGATTGCTCGTGCTTAGAGTGATGAGGACGACGAAWTTGATTCCTASAACTACGAGATGGTCAGTGAATAATTGTTTCTTCCTTATGTCTGGAAAAAGAAAGTTGGTTCAAAACATAGTTCTAGCAAAGATCTTAGTTTCCTAWGTTCTCTAAATGTTAGAATTATGTACTAATTTATGAATTGCTTAGTTTGATTTCAGAACTTTTGTCTATAAACATTGTTTTTTTTTTTTACAATGTTACAAATGTATTTTCTGAGGCTTTAATCAATGGAAATATTTTGCCAAATGAGATAATTTGTTGCAAAGTAAAGTACAATTTAGTCATTAATGTCAACAATGCTTTAGTGATGAGACGGTACAATCATTAAGGCCTGTGTCATAAGCGAAACGACAGTCYTGTAATGATGGTTTGCATGGGGGAATGCATCAATTTACGACCTATGGTTTCCAAGTAATTTCCCAACAAAGGTAAATGTAATTTTTGGAAGTCGTGCGTATAATTATGCGTTATCCTACMCAAAAACCATTCCAAAATTCACTTTCATAGCAAGTGAAAATAACTATGAAATTATAATTAATCATAAAATTATAAGGTTATTTTCATAATAAAAGCTTTAAAAACAAAAGTTACTAGTCCTATAGCGATGTCTGAAATGTTAATTCGCTAGGACTCAAATGATCTCGTCCTCGCAGATTAAAGGGGCAATTCTGTTACTGGCTAAAAAYATTCAATTGACTTTATTAACTAAGAGTTTGACAAGTAATGTTTGACTGGCGACTGAGATTAAGCATGAACAAAGAAGACAAGCGATACTTGGCACCTCTTGAATGTTCCATTCCAACAATAAGACATAAGCGCTAGWAGGGATCATGGGAGTTGGGGCCCAATGGAAAACATCCTAAGACAAAGAGGCCCATTAAGAGCATCAAGGGACGAAAAAAACTTGGAGGGAAAGCATGGGAGAATTCGAATATTGGAATGGAGCGYCAAATCAAGTAACCGTTAGAAGAAGCAACCGATGTAAACTGTCGATGATCTATACCATTTAATACCTATAAATAGGTGAAGCCGGATAAAAAACACACAACAATCAAACATTTATTTTTCTTTCGCATTTTAGTTTTCTTTAGCCGCACTTGGCTTAGTAGCCAAGTATAGTGTAGTTTAGCGTAGCGTAGCTTATCGTAGTATAGTTTATCCTTCAATGGATCATTAGCTTRTTATTATTAATCTCAATTGTGCGAACATTGAAGTAATCATCCTTCCTTGTAATGCAATTTTTAGTTTGGCTCTATCCTTACTTTATAATGGATGAATTTTGTTTCTCTTCACTTTTGTTTGTCYTAAGCTTCAGTATTATTCCACAACAAGTTTAATTCCTTACGATCATACATTCTTAACTTCTTCTACGATCTTAGGAGCCATTTTTACGTTAATGAKATTATCTATATAATCTGTAACTAGAGGGGCATCCCCCTACCGAACCAAAACAATATTAGGTGGTTGACTTGTTGGTGAAGTGCAAAATCGCCTCAATAGCCCTTTGAATCATTTCMTCCACTTGACTAAGGAGAGGTTCATTAGGAATCTACCCCATAAGTGCATGAAAATTCTGATCTTGGCCATTCGGATAGTKATTATCCTAGTAATACGAGGGATATGGTATCTTCCCTTAGAGATTTTGGTTATATTTGGCTCCAGGTCTGAAACCACCAGTATTACTAGAGTTATGTATTCCCATCGCCTGAGGGCCCCCATAAACATTACCCTATGCATATGACCCCTACCCCCAGTGATTACTCTAAGGGGGATGCATTTGGTTAGGATAAGCTTGATGTGGATAACCCTGACTCCCAGTTTGTGGAATATATGTGGGTTGTGGTTGTTCAAGAGTAGCAAGGTGTGGGTTCTGAGGTATATGCCCATTAATGGCAATTTGAAAACCGYCATTAGCATTGAATACTCCTCCATTTCCATAACCGTTAACTCTTGCCCCGTAGGTTGTTCCTGTGGGTGGAACGGTTCCCATTGATGAGGTCAAAGGGATTGAATTAGAAGACAAAAGAATAGGAGAAGGTCTAGGGTCACCATGGTTATAGTTTGTCTCATAACCTGACCTTGGGCCTACTACTCTCCTCTGACTCCTATTCCCTTCAATGGTATCTTGGAGAGGGATACTCATTGATACTGTCTGAAAAATCGGGGGGACATTAGATCCCATCAAGTTGTTTATTCTAAGATAACCTAAGGGAGGTACTTCCCGTAGGTTGTCGACAGTTATTCCTGAACCCCGAGCGATTAACACATTCATCAATCTTTCAATCAGTTGATTGTGCTTCTCTACTAAAGGTTCCAATCGGGTAATCACCTCTGTCGCAACAGTCTTAGAAAACGCCACGTTAGTAGCATTCAATGTTTCATTGATATCTAATATAATGTCTACCTATCTGGTAACTGCCTGCTGAGAATGGGAACCAAAATTTTGCAACTCAGCGGTTATCGCTCTAGCAGTCTCATGTACCATACCACGGTGGAGGTTGTCGAGCTGCTCCCTATGATTTYCCTTCAAATCTTCCAAAAGACTTGTAACAATATCCACATATTGCGTGTATGTTGAATTGAGCAAACTTTTGGCTGAAAAGGATTGATCTTCCCCCATGTTTAGATGCAAATCGTCCAGTCTTTGCGCTTGAGACTTGGTTGCTTAGAGAGAACAAGATCTTCGACAGATTGTTATTGTTGCGGAACAGTTTCTAAATCACCAGATCTTCAAGTGAGTTCTCAAGATTTTGATCGGATGAAGTATCATCCTCTTGATTACCACTTCTTCTGGTAGATCGTCTAAAGGCCATGGTTGAGAAGTAACTGCTATATTGCAAATTCTCTCCCACTGTGGTTGCCAAAAACTTGTAGAGGTGATTTTGTACTCACCAACAAGTCAACCACCCAATATTATTTTTAGTTCGAAGTAGGAGGCTGCCCCCTGGTTACCGATTATATAGATAACCTCGCTAACGTAAAAATGACTCCTAAGATCCTAGAAGTTAAGAATGTATGAACGTAAGGAAGTAAACTTGTCGTGGAACAAGACTGAAGCTTAGGACAAACAAAAATTAGGAGAAACAAAAGTCATCCATTATAAAGTAAGGATAAAGTCAGACTACAACTGTATTATAAGGAAGGACGATCAACTCCATGTTTACACAATTGAGATTGATAAACGCTAATGATCCATTGAAGGATGAACTATGCTACGATAAGCTACGCTATGCTAAACTACACTATACTTAACTACTAAGCCAAGTGCGGCTAAGGAAAGTTAAAATACGAAAGAAWRATAGATGTTTGCTTAATTGTGTGTTTGAGTGTTCGCTAATTTGATCCGCTTCACCTATTTATAGGCTTTCAATGGTAGATATCATGGGTGATTTATAGCAGTTACTCTCTACGCCAGTTTCTTGGTGCTTCTTTCCAATGTTTAAAATCCTCGAACTTTTCCTCCAAGTTTTCTGCTGTCGCTTGATGTTCTTAATGGGCCTTTTTTTGTCTTGGGTTGTCTCGTGATGGGCCCCCTCTTTAATGATCCTTTCTAGCGCTTATGTCATATCGTTGGATTGGAACATTCAAGAGGTGCCAAGTGTCGCTTGTCTTCTTTGATAATACTTATCCTAGTCGCCATCAGTCACACATTGTTGGTCAAACTCTTAGTCGATAAAGTCAATAAAATATTTTTARTTAGTACAACCACCATCCCATCTTCTTCTACCACTGCTTCCGCCACCTCGTCTCCTTCCGATGTTGCCAATTCTCTCTTTACATTAGCGAGCTGATTTTTCATCTCCTTGAACTCTTCATAGAGCATACCGAGGTCTCGCCGAATCGGAGCCACAAATGCTTCATTCAACGCCCTTGTGATGTCCTCGCACAATTTTTTTTATTTCATCCATTTGCGCTTTGAACTCCTCCCTGGAAAACAAATTTGAGAACTCACCCTTTACCAATCGACTTCCGAGTGCACCTTTGACCTCGAGGATCGTGCTGTTGATACCAATTGTGATGCACTGACATGGCTGCAGTGGTAGTGTAATGATAATCTTAGGGCTAATTTTGTGGATTAAATAATTATAATAACAACTAAGGATCAAATATTATAAATGACGATTTGAAATTACACACACTAACACACAAAGATAATTATCAAGCTTTCGAGAGGCTTGGCTCTCTCCCAAATTAGTGACTTTAAGTCAAAACTCTCCAAAGAAGTTATTCACTCCAATTTCATTCATCATTCAACATAAACCCCCCTAACACTTATTACTTAGCCCTATTATACATAAAGCTAACTCTAGAAACTTCTACTAATTTCTAGTACACAAATAATTATAACATACCTAAACTACCATTGTACTATTAATATGGATTCATTAAATAAAACCACAAAATGATCTTGAAATAAATGACATACAATATTAAGAGCATATGATTAGAGGAGAAGAGGAAGAAAATTACTTTAGAACTATGGTTGTTGCTTAAAATTTGTGTATTCAAAGTAACCCAAAATCCTGCCAAATTGAATTAAAGCAAAAGGAAAAACTTACTTCATTGCAAAAACGAATCAAAAGAAGTTGATGATGGAGAAGTGAGTAAGGTTAGCAGGCATTAGCTTTAGATGAACAAAATTACAACGCTCACATCATTGGCAAGATAGAACAGAAAACTAAGCCGTACACAATTAGCTTTTGATTCCGAATGATGGCACTAATGCACTACATAATTAACTGTCATATTAGAGAAGTCAAAAAAGAACTGCACCAGAATTTACAAGTTTCTTCACTTGGACTTGGATCTCAACCTCAATATGTCATCAATCCATTCTGCTGCACAACAAATGAAACTGCTCTACCTGTGAATACAAGAAAAGTTTCTAAGGATAACGCATAATGCCTATAAATCAGGTATTTACACTGGTTCAAGAGTATCTTTATACATCGTGAAATACCAAATTTTCACTTATCTTTCTTTCCTCAAGAGGATGTTGGCATTTATCTTTTAGTTCTTTGAATCTGTCAACGCCAAATTGATGCTTCTTTAACACGATAGTGCCTTCATCAAGTCTTCGTATGAGGGATCTTTTGAGGTGATCATAAAGTAGGCATAACCAATCACTAAGCCATAGGCTGTCATAAAAAGAGCAATCGGCTCCATCACATCCCAAGAGGATCCCTAGAAGGTGAGACCAAAGAAAAGCCCAACCTGCAATGCAGCAACATGAAGACGAGCCTGCTGTGTGCCAGCTTGTCAATCTTTTCCTTCTTTTCTTGCAAACCTCCGCAGCTCATCTCTCCGAGGATCATCAACTGATCTCCTAACCAGTTCAACCACCTGCGTACAAAAAAATTTAAAACAAGTTGATATCTATCAAAAATAGCAATCTTGAAAGAGTAATCTGAATCCTACAAAATAAAGAATACATAGGCCATAATACATAAAGGGTATCACTCTCCAAAAGGTCAAACAAGAGTGATTAAAATGGAAGCTCTCACAAACCTAAGAATTTAATAATTGTCTAATGTCGGACGATACCATTATCTAGCAAAAGGTGGATCCGGATATTGTTAGCTGACAAACATCTTCTCATATATCTAAGACCCCATTACAACAACTCAACAAGCATTACGAGTGGGTGGAACGAGGATTGAAGGATTCTTTATTATTGCCAGACCCGCCGCTGCCAAATTCAATTACTGAAAGGATGTTTGGAAAAGATTAAAGGATGGCAAAAGAAAAAAAAAAAAAAAGGGTTACCACTTTTTAATTACTCAAAATAATTCCTCATCATCATCACTAAAATACTAAATTTCCAACTAAGTTCACACCATCCCCAATTAAATCAAAATTAAAAAAAAAATCAGAATGGCTGGAAACAAGAGTTTTTTTACAATTTAAAATAGAAAATCAGAATAATTAAAACAAGCATTTTCAACAATTTCTAAATGTATCAACCTAAAATTTGAATTGCAAAAACCAGAAGTTGAAGAACTCCTCCAATCAAAACTGGAATAATTTAAACTCAGAATCGAAAAGTTGAGCAAGCTAGATTAAATCAAATTTTCCATTTATAATCGAAATTTGAAGAAGTTGAAGAACTCTAATTAAAAATCGAATCCCCAACTATTAAAACGGAATAAAAAAGAACACTAATACAGCTTGAAAGTTGGAAAACTTAAATGGCAAACAAGGAAACTGGCAGGAGAGTTAAAACATTGTTTATACAAAGAAAATCCATCCTTCAAGTGATGATGGTGCAACAATTCAGAAAAGGTTCAATAGTTCGAGTCACGAAGCAGCCCAGCTGTGTAGTCTTTTCTGTAGCCTAAGTGAGCGAAAATATTTAAAATCAATCTGGAGCTACGTAACTTTTAGTTTATATATATATATATATATATATAGGAAAAGGATCATGTGAAAACCAATTGATTTGGTGAAAATTAAAAAAACCTTAAATCTCAACCATTCATATTTAGAGATTAAATCACATCCATTGAACTAATTTGTCATAATAACCATACACTTCAACATCACGTCAGTGCCACGTCAGCCACATCAATGCCACGTCAGCACCCCATGCTGATGAGGATGCAATAGCACGTTCAAAAGATTATCCAAGGGTCGACAATATCATTCATAATTATAATTTCAAGCTCCTAACTTGTTGGAAAGAAAGATGGAAAAATTGGAATACACTAGGAAAATCTGGAATTTTCGATCAAGTGAAGAAATCTGGAAATATCTGGTTGGAAGGATTAATTATTTTGTATTTTATTTTTTTTATTTATTTAGTCCGAATTATTATAGATTAGATTAAGTTGTTAGGATATTTATTAGTTAGTTAGGATATTTGTTAATTATGATATTATTCTGATTTGATTAGGATAAATATCTAGGTTAGTTAGGGTTTGTTTAATTTCCGTGTGGATTAGATTATTTCGGTTAGATTAGATTATTTCCGTGTGGATTAGAGATTTTAGGATAAGGTTAGTTAGGATATTTTTGGATAAGATTCTTATCTTTTCATAAATATCATAGTTAGTTTTTAGATTTATTTGTATTATAAATAGGTTCGGTTCTTTAATAAAAATTCAGAGATTTATTTGTGTTAAAATTTTCTTGTTATTCAAAAAGAAAACTCGTGAGTTTTTGTGTTGGTCCGAAAATTCACTTGATTAGCTACTTAGTCGGTTGTTCCTTTAGGAACTGGTTCCACTTGGTGAGTTAAGATGCTTCGAGTCCTTTCAAGATTCGAAGTTATTTTCAGTTTTCAAACACTCGTTCTTTAATTCACTCGTTTCTGGATTTGTGAGGAATCTTCTCTTATAAATCCACATCAACTGCCACGTGCACTGAGGGTGGCTGACGTGGCACTGATGTCCTAATTGTATGCCAAATGTTCTAAATACAAAAAATGTCCTAAATTTATATGTAAAATGTCCTAGTTTTTAGTTTTCACCAAAATAAGTTTTAGTGTAATATAATATTATATTATATATTATATATATATATTATATATATAAATTATATTAGGATCTATAAAACTTTTTTTTTGGTGAAAACTAAAAATAGGACATTTTACATATATAATTTTAGGACATTTTTTGTGATTTAGGACATTTTTCCGGATTTAGGACATTTGTGCATATATTTTTGACATTTTTACGATTTAGGACATTTTGTGATTAAAGTGATTTAGGACATTTGTATATTACAATTTAAGACATTTAGCAATTTAAGACATTTGTGCATATATTAAGACATTTTTAGATTTTTAGGACATTTCCACATAAGCATGCCATGTCACGGCACGTGACCATGTCACCGGCATCAGCATGCCATGTCCGGCACTTCAGCATGCACGTCAGCACCACATCACGTCAATGCTGACGTGACATGGCCACGTCAGCGCCGTTAGCATGCCTACGTAGCCTACCACGTCGCGTGTGGATGCAATGTCAGCGCCACATCAGTGTCACGTCATGCCAACGCTGACGTGGCATCCCGCCTCAGCGCCAGCAGCATGCCACGTCGATGCCACATCACGTCACTGCTGACATGACTGTGATGGGGGGGGCTTGACATGCGCATGTGTGACGCTGACGTGGGACTTACGTGGCATGGTGGTGCTGACGTGGTGCTGAAGTGTATGGTTATGATGACAAATTAGTTTATGGATGTGATTTATTTTCTAAAGATGAATGGTTGAGATTTAAGGTTTTAGTTTTCACCAAATCCATTAGTTTCACATGATTCATATATATAATATATATAAATAATATATTATATATATATATATATATATATATATAATATATTTAATTACTATGTTCTAATACATTAGTCATTGTGTTCTACACCTTGTATGACTTTCTCTCTCTCCTGAGCCAGCCTAGCCCGACCCTACACTAGCCCGACCTACACTAGTCGACCATCTCACACCCCTCCATTGAACCAAACCACACCACCCAACCGCCACCACAACCACCCAGCACACAAAGCCACTGCTGCAACCAGGACCAGCCCATCCACTTGCCTTACCCTAACCAACAACCGAACCACAACAACACCTCACCGCACCCTATCAACCGCACACCACCCTCAACCTCACCCGCACCCCACACCAACACTCTCAACTTCAACTGACCCACACCTCACCTCTCCACACACACACAAACTTCACCTCACCACGACCACGCACAAACCGCACCCAAAAACACACACACGCGCAAATCAAACCCAAAACAAACCTAACTCAAATTCGAACAACCAATATGTGGTGCGGTGAGTTGGGTTGATTCGAAGGCCGAACTAGGTCGGTGGGGTACTGCGACGAAGAGTTGGCTGCTTTGGGCTTGAATCGCATGGAGTGAGGCCGCGATTTGGTGTGTGATGGTTCGCGTGCAGTGGTGGTTCGATTTGGTGGGCTATCGGGGCTAGGCGGGTGCGTTGGGGCTTGCGTCGGGCAGGTTGCTTGATGGTGGTGCGACGGTGGTGACGTGGCAGCCCTTGCAACAGAGGAGAGAAGTGGGAGAGAGAATGGTAGGAGAAGAGAGAGTCACATATGGATAATGAGGGGTAAAAGAAAATAAACAATTTTAATAATGAATGGCTCAGATTTGTTTGGATTGATTTGAGTGGTTTAGATTAAAGTTCTCATAGTTCTCACAATAAGAGTGGTTCTCATGTGAACCTAACTCTATATATATACATATATTATTTATATATATATATATATATATATATATATATATATATATATTATATATATATATATATAATATATATATATATATATATATATCATATATAGAGTCAGGATCCAGTGAAAAACCAATGTTATATGAAACGTGAAAACCAAAACAGTGGTACATTTTAATTTTAAGGGGTACATACAAGAGTAAAGGGGTACACAAGATTTTGATCTACTATTGATGAACAGTCCACGCGTACCCCTTTAACCTTAATGTACCCAGATTCTATTACAAGTATTATATAGATTAAATCATGACTGTCCATCTCGAAATCCTACGTCAAGATTAAAGTTTTAGTTTTCACCTAATGTTGTGTTTTCACATGATCTATTCCTACATATATATATATATATATATATATATATATATATATATATATATATATTATATTATATATATATTATATATATATATATATATATATATATATATATAAATATTAATATATATATAGCCATAACTAGGCATCCTTGTCCTGAATTAAGATTTGTACAATAGTATATTTTAGGCGAACTTTGATTGATTGTGCAGTTTTCCGACTCCAAACTGTAATAACACAGGGATCATCAGGTAGCTCTACTTCATTTCAGGGGAAAGACGATAATGCTGCAGTACATCTCAGCTATGAGTTCAATGACAAGGTGATGCAATCCAGTTTATAAGTGAAAGGTGCTACGACGAATATTCACAGCCTAAGCTAAGAAAGAGTTCCCAGCTTAAAGCTCAGCTTGAAGCAATCAGCAGACTCCATCACACCATTTAATCTAAATGATTTGTTTAAAGAATATATCAAGTGAACTTTTGTTTCAGCCATCAAATTCCTTAGCTATAAGTTGTTTGAGTATATGCAATAGTTTACCAAGCTGATACTCACTTTATCATGAAGATCCTAGAGATAACAATTTCAATTTTGAAAACAGAACCTAGTGAAAACATTTTATATATCTGAGACAAATTTAATTTCTTACACTAAGCAAGATCAATTCGAGACTTACCTTCATCTAGCAATCTCTGAAAAGGTAAATGTTTAGTTGCAAGCAAACTGAGAAAAATCAGGTGCTTTATGACATAGCTGTAGAAAAATCATCTGAACTTCTCCGTCCCTTAAAGATCTAACTCTACACAGCTACACTCACTGTGTGACGTGTGATCCATTGAACTATAAAGCTTCTGAGCCCCATCAATCCACAAAGCCAGACTATTAGTATCTTGCAATAGTGGCACCAACGCCAAATCAAGGTAAGCTTCTAATTGAATTTCCACACCAAGATTGAGACATCCTGCAGCAAAAGTAGAAAACGGAACAAAAATATAAGATGAATAACATTGGACATATGACTGGTACACATTGGACATAGTAAATATAACGTTAAAAGTAGATAAATTGTTGCATTCCAGAAACTAGCATTAGATTAGCAACAACCATAACGTATCCTGTCCAGTTGGTCCTTCCATCTTGCACCAGTGCACTTTGAAACTGTCCCTTTGAAACTGAATGGTACCAACTGAATGGTCCCTGAGARTCTATGTAGCAACACACATTGAAACAGGATCATTCGTCAATCCTCGCTTAATTTTTTAAGCAAGTGAAGAGCCATAGGAACATCATGACACTCTTKATTCAAATCTAGGATTTCCAACATTTTTCCTAATAAAATATGATTCCAATTCATCTTAGAAGTAAAGTCTATAGAACTATGAAACAATTATGCAAAGTATTCTTATGAACATAAAATAACACAAATAAGTTTAAGAACTATCACTAACCATGCAAGGCAAACAGCTGCTGGGCTATCAGCACATTGTGTGTACCAAGAATTGGTACACTTAGAATTCTAGCCACCTCATATCAGTTGTTGTTCCATATATAGCTCAATGGCAACCATAAAGTGACGCATAGGGGTGTAAATCCCAAGAGACTTCTCATGACTTTTTATTGTGGAACCTAAATTTCCTTGATATAAAAGCATTACAAATCAAATAGTCCTTTACAACCAAATCATATATGGTCTTCAATTACAAGAGCAGAATTTTTTCGGTTCATAAAGGGTTTAGCCTTCCTTCGTTCTTTGTACCTAAGTAGTATACCATCCTCGATTCTTTTAAGAGTTTGTTCATCCAACAAGTCCCCTTTACCATTGCAACGTAGGGCATCAAGAACTAACTTGTATGTGTACTCCCTCGGAACAAAGCCTCCATTTACCATTTCAACAACGAAATCCCATGCCTCAATCACCCTCCCTGCTTCACACAAACCATGAACAATGGGAGTGTATGAACTTGTCGTAGGAGTTCCATGACCCGTATTTTGCATGGTCCTCAACATCTGAATACCCTTATCGACCTCGTTCACCACACTATAGTATCTAATAATAGAGTCATAAGTAACTCGGTTTGGTAAACAATCCCTTTTCTTCATGTCCTCAAACAACTCAAGAGCTCTCTCAATCCTATTAGTCTTACAACACCCATCAATCAAACAATTGTACGTAACAACATCGGGAACAAACCCCTTGAACAACATCAACCTGAACAAATGGTTTGCCTCCCACACCCTCCGCCTAATTGCCTTCCTACACCCGGTGCTCAAGGCGTGCTTACAATACGAGCTTATSAAAATGGTGTACGTGTACGTATCGGGCGGGCATCGAAACCCCGGCAACTCCATTTGCTGCAAGAAATACTTAGCCTTCTTGAAAAACCCAACTCTACAAAGGCCCAGGATGATGGTATTGTAAGCATAAACATCAGGCTTACAGTGAAACTGTTTCATTCTATAAAAAGCATGCACCGCCTCATTTACCAAACCCTCCTCACTCAGGCATTTCATCAAACACGTAACAGACATTGTAGTAACCAGCCTCTGATTCTCTCTCCTACTCATCTCCCTCAAAAAATCCCACAAATGGCTCAACTTATTAGCCTTAGCCAACACAAGAGCCATCTCCCTGACAGTATTCTCATCATGGGTAAAGCCGAATTTCTCGGATTCAACCCAATAAAAGAACTGGGTGGATTTGACGATCCCATAATCAACCCGGGTCGGGTCGCGGTAGGCAGCAGGGCCGAGGACGAGAGAGCCCTTTTGGAGCTTGTGGGATTCGAGGTTGAGGTTGRGCTGCTTGAGAGGGGTGCGGTGTCGGYTCGGGTTGGATTGACGGCCAATGGAGCGGGTTGAGAGGAAGAAGAAAGTGGGGATTGATCGGAGGACTTGGGATACGGATTCGGAGGTCCAAGTGTGGGGGTTTGAAGGGGTGGTTGAATTGAAGGGAATGTCGCGTATCATGGCGGCCAGTACTTGGTTGACCGCCGCTGAACGGTGTTGGTAGTGCAGAGGTCTTGTGGGGAACAATTTTGTGTTGCCAGAAAAAATACGGCACCCTTCATTATTCACTTGTCGAATCATACTAACGATGCACGGCAACTACCGTACAACGGTTTTGATGGCAAGCCATTCAACACATTTTGTGATCGATTTTTTTTTCAGCCTTTGCAACAAAAAATTGAAGCTGGTAATTGTTTTTATTTACTTTTTTCGTATCAAATTAATTGCAACTTTAGTTTTGCACGCATTTTAAAGAAAAGATTTAATGATATAAACGAGCAAATTACTAAATATTTTTAACACAAACAAGAATGAGATACTTCGTATATGTTTCTAGTCTACAATTATTACTTAATTTACTCGTTACCCCTTCAGTTCTCCTTAAACATACGTGTAAAAACCAAAGTTGCAATAAATTTGATACGGAGAAAGAACTTCTTTAAGCTTGGTTGGTTAAGTAGTATTAGGTTTGCTCGAGTTTGCTTGAACTTGCTCATTTAAATATCTGTTGAGCTCAAGCGTGAACGAGCAATAAGCAAGCTTTTCAAACACAAAGCATTACAAATTTTTCAACACTTATTCATTGAAAATTAATAAAGTTGCAAATATTAATTAATTATGARTAGATTAATTTTCGTGRGATACACGGTTTTAACAAAACTATTGCTAAAAAATTTATTAAATAAATAATGGTCAAAGACTTAGCATTATGGAATAAATAATTCATGATATTTAGATAAATATAATGTAGAGTATGAAATACATTAACTCAATTTTTAGATAAAGTATGTCATATACTACCTCCAAGTTTTTATATTCTGTACATTTACTGTTTTGGGAAAAAATTAAAAATGAATTATTATAATGTGAGTGAGGTTTAAAAGTAGAAATAGATTGGAGAGAGTGGATGAAAGGGGGAAAAGTAGGAGGAAAGTGTGAAAAGCAAGGGATGATGGGGTTAAAAAGCAACAATACATTGGAGATAGTGTATCCCAAAATAGAATAAAAACATTAAAAATCGTCCATATGAYAAAATTGCACAAAAAATTAAAAAATAAGATGAAGTACTAATATATCATATAAGTTTTAAATTGATAGTAAGATAGGATAGTATTAGTTGTGTCGTATGCTTTTTTTGTACACAGTATATATTAAAGGTGAGATATAAGATATGATTCTTATAAATTTAAGCTTATTGTGGTTGATTTACAAATTTCTTAATGCTTTGTTTGGTAATCTTCATTTCATTAGAATTCCTGAATTTGGAACAAATCCAGTATTTGGATAGCACAAAATTTTAAATTTTGTATTTGGCCCAAATTCTAACATATATCTAAAAAGTCCATAAAATTGAGAATTTAATATGTCATTTGGAATTCTTTACGAGCATTATCATTTAATTAATTCATCTCTACAACTCCAAAAATCAATCGTCTATCTTCTCTGGTATTTCCTCCACCATTCCCACATATTCACAATATACACAATACACCAATAATTTTTCACCATTCTCTAACTTCAATTCACCTCAATAGTCAACTTGTTGCTTATACTGCCATGATTATATATGAGCTTAATTATCATTTATTAAAATTGCATTCTTAAATCACTTGCGTAAAATTAAATTTTTAAATGTAAATCTTGTATTGTGTGCAACTCCTATTTTRCAATTTTTTTAAATTATGTGGTTGATCGATGATAGCTGCTACTTTTAATCTTGACAAAGAAATTCTTAAGATATACGGAGTACTTCGTAGGATTTGTCAATAGTTCAGTAGAAAAAAAAATCGAATAAATATAAGCCATCAAAAAATTAAGTTGTTAAGGATTTGATTTTTTTGCCCATGATTTTCCAAACAACATACAAAATTTGAAATAGAGTATTTAGAATCCCTTGTGTTGCCAAACATATGATTTCGAATTGAATATGGCAATTTGAAATTCCAGATTTGAAATCCTGTATTTGAAATGGATATCTGATTCCCAAACACAACCTAATATAATTTAAATTTAAAGATTAAAATGTATACTCTGTAGTTTAATAGGACATAGTGGTTATTTTTGTAGATATATTTTTAGTCTTATTAAGGTTAAATATTTTAATATGTATTTTAGAATAAAAATAAAAAAAAATTGTTTATGATGTCAACATTGCTTTTGGCGGGAATTTTTTTAATGAGGGATCATCATGTAAGCATGAATGACATAAACTGTGTTTTGCTTTATTAGTATTTAGATTAGATTAAGTAGAAGCTCAACTTTTTATAACATGATTGKATACGCACTACTACATTAAAAGTCAATTGCAACACCAAAACTCGTTGCAATAGCATTCAAAAAGTGTTTCAAAAAACCCTTATGCAACGGTTTTCCATTTGTTGCATTTGAAGGCATTGCATTAGGTCTAATGCAACACTTTTAGAAGCCTAATGCAACGACTTAAAAAAAAGGTTGAATCGTTACTTTAGGTCTACTACAACACCAAAAATGACCTATTGCATTAGGATTACAGGAGAGAATGAATTAGATGTTGATAATGATGAAGGGTTGAGGCTTTTATGATCAAATATAAGATTTTTTGAGGAATGAAGAGGTTAACGCAGACAATTGATGCTTGAGCAAGCAGACAAATATGTGAAAAAAAGGAATAAAAATTAAAGGGCGGAGTTTCAAAAATTTGGGAAAATATGAGGGGGAGTTTCCATGTACCTAATGCAAACACTTTTCAGAAATCGTTGCATTTGTTATTAGTATTGTTGCATTTTACCACCTAATGCAACGGTTGTTTTTAACTCTTGCATAAAACTGTTGCATAAGTCTACAGTGTTGCATTAAACACTTGCAATAGTCTCAAACGTTGCAAGAAAACGTTGCATTAGCTCAACTCGTTGCATATTGGTGTTGCATTAGCTTTTTAATGTAGTAGTGATGAAAATCTGATCATTAATATCTTTCAAGCTAATAATGAAAAACGACCCAACAAAAAGTAGCTACAAGGTTGCATATTGATAAGCTTGATTAACAAAATTAAGTAAATCAAAATTTGATCTTTGTAAGTTATTTAGGATGTTAAAATAAATCTTTGTATTAGCTTTTTAAAGCAACACTTCATATTGAATAAATGATCTAAACGAGCTTGTCATGAACAATAAACAAGTTGGTCACAAGCCTTAATGAAAGTTGAACACATAGGTATTTGTGCTTGGCTCATTCAATAAATGAGCTTTGAATATTTATTCAAGCTTGTTTATTTGTTCTATGAACGATGTTTGATTAAGCTTACTCACGAGTAGTTTGCGAGCACGCTGGCTCATTGATACCTCTACCTATAGTTATAAAGATTTTCATGCATCTGATATAAAACATTGGGTGTTGGTAGATGAGAATAGGAGGTGGGAGAATTTTATTTTCATATGAGCACAATTCCCATGTGGTTTTGTGATAGAATGAGATTAAATAAAGAAAGGGGAAATGCGAATAAAAAGGTGTGAATTTCAACCAATTTATTACCTCGGTAGGATATGTAATGGATGGAGAATTTATTTAGAGTTTTTCTCATTTATACCCTTGAAGTCTTGTGGTTTCTCACTTGTGCCCAATTCTTTTTCCTTTCTCACTCGCACTCCTTAAAATTATGGGCCTTTTATTGTAAATAATCCTCACCCACTATGTTTGCTAACTTCGTTAACTTGACGGTAACTAGTACACATATTTTTTGGAAAAAAAAACAATAATAATGGAAAATAGTCCAGAATATTCATCAAACAACTAACATAAATAAACAATAAATAACTAAAACTGTACTACTGTATTCAAGAAGAACATCAAATGACAAACTATCCAAAAAATATATACTAGTTAACGTCAAGTTAATGGAGTTAACAAAAATATKGTGGGTGAGCGTCATTATTGTACGGGCGTTGGGGCGTCACCAGGCCGGACTGAGTCCAATCCCTCTGCCGCAGGGGGTACAATATCAGGTGATGACTTTGGTTTTGCTAGAATTGAATTCTTGGTTTTGTATAGTGTGAGTATGCTTGGAGTTGTGTGTATTATACTTGAAACGAGTAGAGGAAGTCGCCACCGCACTCTTTCGGGAGCTACGGAACTCGTTATAAGCCTTGCCTATAATTTCATAAAGCAAGGCGAAGGACTCCATAGTTTGGTCGTGCACCAAAGGTCATGGATTAGAGGACAAGGGTAAGGGCGAAGTAGTGCACAACGCCCCCCCTGCATCTAGCGGCCTCTACTCGGTCATTGTGAGTCCATTGTTAAAAAGACAACAACAAAGATATTTCTGTWTTAAACCTAAGCATGCAAGATTACTAGGCGGGTTGATTAATAGATTTAGATGCAMGTACGGACTAATTTGTTGTTGTGACATGTGTTGTTTAGATCCATATTCAAGGTGTGTAAAAGCCAATTTGTCCAAGAATTAGTCTTATTAGGCATGAGAACATGTAAATTWTCGGTCTTGTTTAAGACATAACTAGTGGCACATGGCATGTGCATGCGCGCCTTGTTCCACGTGATAATGCACGATAAGTAATATATAAGTTCGTACAATCTTCGATAATTAGCTAGGATCTTATATGTATATGTTGGAATATTAATAAGTTGAATTTGTTGTACTGTGTATATGTGTGGAGTAGATATGATGCTACATATAATATTATTCATTTTGCATAAGTGCCCCTTGTTCCACGCAATAATATGCGACAAGTAATATATGCGATAAGTAGTATTATTTTAAAATTTGATAATGGTTTCGTCCGAACTGTGTGGATGATATGAATGACTRTAATATGCCATCGGGTAAAATAATTWGTAAGATATACACTCTTTAGGGTTTGTCATTGGTTCAACAACTTCCGTTTTGAGTTCCGAAATGTCAGACTACTGGACGTATATTGTGTGGAGSCACACATACYAACRGAGAATGCACATATGCGATAAGTAGTATTGTTTTCAATCTGATAATGGTTTCGTCCGAACTGTGTGGTTGATACGAATGATTCTAATATGCCATGAATTAAAAATATGGGTAAAATATACACTTTTTTGTGTTTGACCTTGGTTTAGCAACTTCGGTTCTGACGTCCGAAATGTCAGTCTATTGGACATATACTGTGTGAAGCTGGACAACCYAACCAAGTATCATATTTCGGGTAGTATATTGCGGATAGTATCATATTTTGGACAGTATCCATGCGATCATAGTATATTTTGGACAGTATATTGCGGACATTATATTTCGGATAGTATCATATTTCGGACAGTATCCACACGACAATGTACAACAAATAATATCTAACCTCATACAATGTTCTTCAATTAGCTACGCTCTTACGCATATATGCTTGAATCCTAATAAGTTGAATCCAATGTATTATGTATATATTTGGTCTAAWAGCCCATACAACGTGTTCGATAATATGAGACAGGTTTTGTAGTTGTAATTCAGATATACATCGTACCTTGCAACATCCTTTCATTATCAGTTCATACGGTTCTGATATAACCATGGTTGGTTGAATGATGTGGATTATGGAAAAAGAAATACATTAATAGAAACATTCATAGATAAGTTCCATACTACTTAATTACATGAGCTCCTTGATACAACAACCAGTCCATGCAAATACATAACATTTGACTTTCTAAGATGATTAAATCCCCGCTCGGTGAAGAAATCTGCAAGTTATTTTAGTTTGTTTCCTTCGAATCGGATTGGTCAGAAGGCTGGCCGTTGTTGTAGGAGTTCCCTACATCAGAATCGTGAGAGTAAATAGAAATTATCAGATAATTTGTCTATAGAAATACTAAACAATACAAAGTTGATAAATTTAAGGTTGAGGATGTGAATACCTGCACAACTATAGATACCTACATTTGTCCCTAGCTCAAGACGACCAATGATAAGACACCCCTTGCAATACACAAGTCAAATCGAGAGAGTTAGGACCTTGACAGCCCTAAAAAAGGCAAGTTCCCTTACACCGAGCACCTTTTCCAAGCATTTAGCACCTCAAAAAGTAAGTTTAAATTTTCAAATAATTTTAACTTATTTTTAGACATTTTTTTTAGAATTTTTCAGGATTTTTCTGAATTTTTTTCTAAGCATTTTCGCATTTTTTCGGAGTTTCCTACAATTTTATTAATTTTGCAATAATTAATTAAATTATGAAAATAGCTTTAAAATTCACAAAATTTTAACACAAAATACTAAACTTCACAAGGAAATTTTACATATTTTTTCCATAATTTTTCAATTTATGGTTTAATATTTACAAATTTCTTAAGCAAAAACGCAAAACTGAGCAAAGCGTCCCGAGGAAGCCAAATATCCCGAGGATCATAATATAATGAGCTTCAATCATATGAAATCACGCACATATTTTATTTGATTGTATCACGATTTTATTTTATACGATCTCTCTATTTAAGGCAAGGCAAATCGGCAAAAATCAGGCAAATCTTGGGCGCAATTGCGCCCAGTTTTGGGCATAATTGCACCCATTTTTGGGCACAATTGTGCCCAGTTTGTTTCCTTTTTTAGCCGATTTCAGCCCTTGCCTATAAATACGAGGCCCVGGGTCCTCATTTGCACGACTTCACGCCTCATTCACGCCTCTCATACACACACACACACTCTCRRCTTAAATACTCTCTTAAATACTCTCTCATACACACATAAACACACTCAAATACATTCAAAAAACACTCTTTTGCATTAGATCTAGYAGGTTTWAAGGGTTCCTAAGGGTCCGAAGCTACGTCCCTGGTCTTCGACATCGTGTTGCGAGGTAGGTTTAAGGCCAATGTTTCAATTCTAAACCCGCTTTTGCATGCTTGTTTAGAGGTTCGACTTTCTATGTAACTTTGCATGTAATATTGACTAATAACAACTTGGCAATTTAAATTAAAAGCAACCTTACGGCATAATTTTCAATTCTTCGCACGAGTGCTTGCATGCTTGTCTCACACCCATAATATGCTTTAACAAAGACCGACAAATTCGTGTTCTCACGCCTAATAAGACAACRATGGACAACCGGCATTAMGCTCTTGGAATACGGAATTAACAACACATGCCACAACAAACTAGACACTATTTGCATAGTATTCTGTTAAACAACCCGCCTAGTAACTTTGCATGTTTCGGGTTAAAAAAAAACTTGTTTGTTGTTGTCTTTTGGACAATGAACTCGCAATGACTGAGTAGAGGCCACTAGACACGGGGGGGTGCTGTGCACTACTTCACCCTTACCCTTGTCCCCTAATCCAYACCTTTGGTGAACTACCAGACATGGAGTCCTTCACCTTGCTTTATGCAATTATAGGTAAGGCTTAAACCGGGTTCTATAGCTTCCCGAAAGAAGTGCGGTGGCGACTTCCTTTACTCTTTTGGAGTATAAACACACAACTCCAGGCATACTCACAATATGCAAAAGGCAAGAATTCAATTCTAGCATACAAACCAAGTCGCCCTTAAATTGTACCCCCCAGAGCAGAGGGACCGAACCCAGTCCAGCCCGGTGACGCCCCAACGCCCGTACAACAACTCCTCYGATGCATTTGTTACTATATTTAATGACGGAGAAATTAACAATTTCTGAGTTCCACAGAATCATAATTCTACCAGAAAAGCCCTTCGCATCAACTATCTCGAACTTGTCAAATGGTAAACTCTTGAATATTTCCTCACAATGGTTAATTACTTCCGACTTTCAGTTCTGAAAGTATGCCTAAATTAGGGTGATGAGAATGAACTAAATGTGTCAAATTGTTTTGGAAAGATGTTCGAGCTAGTCCTCTACAATTCCATGCCAAGCTAGTCATGAATTTTGGTATAGTAGTGGTTGATAGTAGGTCTTGATGGGCCTCCCAATTCTCTTCTGATATTGAAAAATAACGTTGACATAATGACCTAACAAAGGATTGTACAAATATGTGTTCTGACCACTCCATTGAACTCTCACAATACGATTGTCTACTCTAAACTTATTCTCCCACGCTATTGTGATAAACAATTGTCACCATTTATGGGCAGTTTGTATAAACATGACACTYTTCTCCCAACTCTCCATCTGCAAAGAAATAAACTGATTGGTCATTAGTGACACTTGTCACTATAGAGGTAAAATTGGAGCTGGGTCYCAAACCATTGAGAGAGAAAGAGAGGAAGGAAATATGTCATRGTCTTCGATAACTCTTGGGTCACGATGGAGATGCTAGTTGATTAGTGTTGGAATTCGATTTGTCATTCGTTCAAGATCGGAGAGAWTTGGAACATGCGCTGGGACAAGACATTGAGGTTCGACATTGGRAGGRATAATCGGCCACCCAATCATTAATTTCTCAAGGTGATTTGGCACCYATTTGGGGTTTTCAAGTAGTTGGCGGATGACCATATTTGMTACCCTTCTCGGTCTCTCCGTTTGTTTATCTGCTGGYAGGTAATACTTGATGGTATTGACATTGATTTTTGGTAGAGTCRAGGTAGGTGGCTGCAGATCTGTGATGAAGTAGTCGTCTACTGAGATTTGAATTTCAACAATTTGTGGTGGAACTTTGGATTCAGGGATAGGTTTATTGGTGAATTCGGGTAGTGATGGTAATATATTCTTGACATTATTTTTGTGTTTGCTAGTGCAATGGTCGTTATATGGATTTCGGTTTATCTCGAGAAGAAGAGGAATTCAGGTTGTGAAAGTTATAATATATGCCAATTAATATAATATATAAGCTTGTACAATGTTTGCCAACGAGATATATACTCCTATATTTTTTTTTGTTTTACTTGAGTTGTATATATACTTTTACATAAATATGTTTCAATTCTAATAACTTGTTTGTTTAACATAAATATGATCTGCATCTTAATTTTTTTATTATAAGATCAAGTATCACACTATATATGTGTATCGGAAAACGCATTTGTGAAAGGTGTCTCGGATCTGATACAACAACTGCAAATTATTTTCCAAAGTGGCGAGTAGGTTGTACAAGGGATAGAACTTTGAAGTGAGGGTTTTTTTAAAGATGATGGAAGATGATTGATATGACAATATGAGATACCTATCGAATGATGCTAACAAATACTACTTCCTCTGTTTCAATTTACTAGCAACTTTCAAGTGGGCTCGGACTCCTAGGAGAAGTTTGCAAATTATGTATATGGAGTGCAAAAAACAATATTGCCATTACTAATTAGGAGAGAGGAAAGGTATACAATCATGTTTAAAGTTTTTTTAGTAAGGGTAAGTTAGTCATTTCAAACTAAAAAGTTTACTAGAGATGGAAAGTAAACGAAAGTTGCTAGTAATATGATATTTCCCTAAATGACAAAAGTTGCTAGTAAAATGAAACAGATGAAGTATGATAATTATTAACCAACCATTTTTCCTTTTTTCTAAAAAATGGTTTTGCTTTTTTTTTTTTTTACTTTTCCTATTTTCTGTTTTTATTTTTAAAGCAAAAATACTGTTTGTTTCCTCCCTTGTGATTTTCTTGTTTGGTCAATTGGTAGGCCTTTTTAGTCGCCAAATAAAAAGTCCTAACAAAGATAAATTACACCTACTTGAATAAAAACGAATACAATGGCAAGCAGGGGTCGAATCCACAGGGAAATGGTCTTGTTTGAAGAAATTTGTGAATTGATTTGTTAATTATTAATCCGATTGCTCGTATTAATAATCACCGAATCAAAGGTAGCAAGGGGGGGAAAAGTTTGATTGTTGGTAACGAAGTTTAACAAAAGACAATCCTATCGACTATTTGACGCTAAAACT
>SNQN01003187.1:0-21821 GCA_008642245.1 Bassia scoparia
GATTCCTAATGTAAAGAATTTAAGACCACCATGACACTAAAGGGATTGAATCTGCCCTTGTTTCCAATGTCTTTCCCCTTCCTTGGAACCAGTATGCAAAGTGTCTTTTCACTTCCTGGAAAGCTCAATAGCTACTTGGGAAGAATCATCACGCATTCATTGGCAAAATACAAGAACATTCAACCCAAATCCTCCCAGAGCTTGAAATCCTTAACCAGGGAATAAGACCGAGGGGCGGGCAAGCGGGTCAACCGGTCTGACTACCCTACTCTGACTAGCTGGCGAGAGGAGTCTGCCACCTAGTCTCGCTCGCCCTACGAAGCAAGAGATCAAGACCCCTCATTCGCCAACCTCATGCGCAGAATAAAAAGATCATCTCAAGTACGACGCGCTTCATACGGACATCATATCCCAGCCCATATATGTTCTTATATAACCGAATTCTACCATTCGCTAAAGTCAACATCATCATTCGATACCCGCGAGATTCAATATCCTAGCTTAAAGTCTATTCCACGAAAGTAAGTCAACCACCCCATAATCTTCACCGCTCCTCTCTAACTCCGCCAATCCTCAGCATTTAGCTTTGCGAATCGAGTCGAGAGTCTCTTCCCTCCCTAACTAGCTATCTTTGTTCTTTTTCCATTTCCACGTCCCTATGAATCAGCGTTTAGGATCAAGAATCGTGCAATTAGCCCCTCCCCCCATCTATGTAATAAATTCTTTTCGTTTTTAATAAAAGTTCGTTTTCTTAGCCTCCATATGTTTGTCTTCCTACAATTTAATGGAATCAAGAATTATATGCACCACCCTCCACCAACTCATCCACACCATGACCTACCCCACCCCCCTCCTTTACTATTTACCGAGTGTGCGGCCTTCCCCTCGAGATCACTTAAACCGTCCTCGTACGCGTATTACCACTAGCAATAGCCTCCACCCCAAAGAAATACCCTGGGGTGGGGGCGGTCCGGAGAAGGAAAAGGTGGCCACCGCCCCAAGCAGAACAGCTGCTAAGACTTATAACACCTCCCATAGATACGTTTTTCACACCAGCAACCTGACTAAAACTACCTTTCCCTACTAGATCACACTCTCACGTTCGACTCATATGCGTCGAAACTCAGAGTCATTCGGTGGGGTGTCGGTGTGTTTTAACGGCAGTGGGATAGGTTATAGATCAAGTTTTAAAAGAAAAGTCAAATCATAATAAGTTTGATGTGTGGATGCGGCCGGGGGGGGTGGGGGTGAGGGAATTTATTGGGGTTTATGCAGTACTCCAGTATATTAAGTGTTGTGTAAAAGTACATCAAGGGGATTATCAAACAGTACCTGCAACAACTAAGAGATGGCGGAGGTAATCTCGGAACAGAAAAATTCAACCTGTTTCAAGACCAGCATACTTTCATTATTCCCTTACCTGCTTGTCCCAGAAACACGACAAAAACCATCTACTCTTCACTCGAAACCACATCTAGAAATTTGAGCACCGTAACATGTCACCATCAATCCAGAATCAGTGAATTCGCCTGGTTTCACACACCTCAGGGACAAGAACCTCGCCTCAACTTATAACAATTCAGACAAAAAGAACTCAAGGGTCGGCTGTTATTTAGTTGTATTTGTGACACCCACAATCAGAGAGTTTTCAGTGAAATACAATGCACGACCCTAAACCACCTTAGTAACCAAACGTATAGATTACTTAGTGTTTCAGATCTGAGAGAATACTAATGCACTTAATAGTTGGAGATTGCGGTGATGTGTCGTAGAAAAACTAGATATTTCGCAAAAGGAAAAAAAAAAAGTACCGGCATAATTATCGTGCAAAAAAAGCAATATATTAAGAAGAAGAGTCGAAAAAAAAAACATCAAGTATCAATGCCAGTCATCTACCAAATTGCAAATCCCATTCTCTCGTGAGTATAACCTACATGCCAAATCCAAAAAGCGTCCTAGTAGCACTCCAATTCTCCGGACTTAATGAGGCCAAGCACGTTAAAACAAATAAATCAAGGACTTCACTAAAAAGACGGACACCACTGCGCAGCCGTGGTAGAAGAATGTATGTTAGCAAAAAGGATAACCCGGTATGACTTATAATACAGGCACATTGCATAAAAGATGAAATATTGGAGGCGCTATACCTCTCACATCATCATAAGATCGTTCCGTCACTTCATACATCATAAGTCCTTTTATCAACCCTCAAACAACAGTCCCACATTACAACCAACAAAAAGCCTCTCAACTGAGCATCATTGACTGTCTCCAGAAGAGTCACCAACATCAACAGAGACCTGACCGCCCGGACGCTCTATTCCAAAATCGAATGAGGCGTTAATACCGCTCATAATGCTAGGCAAGCTCCTAGCGTAATACGCTTCCTCACCCTCAGCTCGTATATACGCTCTTCCACTCAATCGATCAATAAACTTCTTCTAGCAATGTACTTCATTCAATCAAACGACCTTATATATACAGCTGTACCCAATTATGGCCTGAAGCCCGTAATAATGACGGCTTTGCTCCAAGGTCTAGTAATGAGTTCTGATCCTTTAGTCAACGTGGACAGAGCACAGCATATCGCTTAGCTGTGAACCGACATAGACTTCCTGAGTAATTGTAACCTACACTCATCTACGCATACCACATCAAATCTCCCCGTTTTACTTTAACCCTATCCAAAATATTTAGCCTTGATCTCGCAACCTAGCACACCTTTGGTTTCCTACACCTTAAGAGGCTCCTCCTCAACCGTCCTCTCCTAATGCTCACTCCAACTTATCCGAACATTCACATCAGGCATTTCCTCAAAGGACACCGCAAACAGTTGCAGCATCTTCCTCCCAAGTTCCTCTCCTCATGATTGCAACGCAAGGTCAGTCCTCGAAATTACTGAATCTGTCAACAAATCCAAAGCAACTCCCAGCGCCTATCCTTCTCATACGCTCTTAAAATTCCGGCAGCGCTCCGGCCTGATTACTCTAAATTTCGCTGCCCTCAAAGCGTTATTTACCATATACACCCAATCCTATATCAAGAGTCCTAATATCAATCATAATGTAATAATAATTTCCACCAAAAATCAGCGATATATTTTTGACACAAAATATTGTCAAGATACCCCACCTAAAATACACCATCATCTAATTCACCTCAGTCCGTCGCGATTCAAGATACTTTACCCCCTGTGCCTTTACGATTTTATTCCCTAAAGCACGCCTTCAACCCCTTTCGCAAGAAAGTATGATTCTAGAAAACATTCCGGCGCCCTTTAATAACACCAAAGCCTTTTTCTAATTATTCACGTTAGTTTCTGCCGTATTCTTAAAACACCTTGCCTCCGAAAATTCACTAGAAAATCAGTAGAAAAATCAGAAGAACCCAAATTTATTTTAAAAATACTGAGCAGGATTTCCATGAAAATCACAAAAAATTGGTCGAGAACATGCATGTGAAAAAAAACAGTAAGAGAGCGATGCAAGAATCTTACATCGGCCACGCACCCTATAAAACTTGAGTTTGAAAAAAAACCCTTTGCAAACGCATCCGACACACACAAATTCTAAACGCCTATATACCGCATTTTTGTCGAGAAAACCGATACAAAACCCAAAATATTTTCTTCAAACTTCCCTTCACATTGATTTGACCTGATGGAGATGGCACTCATTGAATCACAAACATACACCTACCGAGTTCCTTTGCTCAGGAGTCCATGGAGGGCTTTTGTAAGCCTGGGAGCCTCCTCCAATCTCCACGTCCAATCCAACCAAGCGTAAGTAAGTTGACGAACCGATCCATTAGCACGTCTATTCATTCTTCCCAACTTTTTGGGTTCTCATTTCATAACATAGACTCACTAAGAACCTAACTAATGCATTTACACATATATACGCCCATATGGCTTAGATCTTTCATAAAGCCAATCCAAAGTTCAATTGAGCCATCTTTTCTGATCAGTCGAAAAACAAACTGCGAGCAACGAAAAAGCATCTCATCGCTGCATAATGCATCACGGGGGCATCAAACATCTTCATCACCGGATACATTTGTTTGCACAAATCACATTGCACAATATTGACACTATTGTACTCATCCATGTTAAAAGACCGGAGACCACATTTCAGACGAACACATTGCACAATGGCACAATTGCTATTACAGCCACTAGGTTCCCATGGCACCCTATCAGTTGCAATATCCTAAAATACATATTTGTAAAGGACGTTACCGCCAATTAAGTTCAAACATATAAGAGGGTTCTTAGCGGTGCCCATCAATGCGCTAATAACAAAACAAAATAGACCAATGCATTGCACTCTAAATAGCGTGCCCTATATAATGACACATTTCGTTTTATAAACGTTTGAGGCTGCGATTCATCGCTTATCCGCGCAATATTAAGAATTGTTAAGTCACAACAACGCCTTACACAGTAATGTCCAAAAATATTCTGACCAGGGAAAGAAAAGACAATCGTGTCGAATAGAGCCGAGTTAGGTCACCTTAAGTTTTAGGGCACTAAGAACTTTCCGATATTACACGAGCGTTTACCGACGGAACTTGCAATGGATTTCTCCGTGCATCCTTCACAAACACAATCCAAAGTACACATCTCGTGTTACTGTGTCTTACGAGATTTTCGGTCTCTTCAAATATAGCCTCCCTATATTCAAGAAATTGTGATGGATGCTTCTTCAATGCAATCAAACCAGCTCCATGTCCATCCTTTAGCACACTTCCCGTTCAGGTCCGGCTCAGATTTCTGAAAGCTTTCTCGCGGTCCCCGCCACGAACCTAGTAAAATTCGAGTCGACTGAACATAATGCACCTTGAATGGCAACATCGGTTCGCGGTCTACGATTTCTCCCCGCTTACAAATCCCAGCCAAAACAAACATCTTTTCGGAGCGTCTACGATTCTACCGGCACCAGAAATCCCCAGCACAAAGCATCTTTCGGATCTTATTGCGTTCTCCGCTACAAAAAAATCCCTCAAAAGGCCAAAACACATTCGGGGGTCTTGGAATCCTAACGGATTCATTGGACCAAGACTCCAACATTGGCATTACATTAAGAATCTATTAAATGTCTAATCAAAATTAAAAATTAATCTCCCAACATGAAAAAGTCCCACCATCAGCCAAATCTCCCGGTGTAAGAAGATGTTTAAAATTAACTAGATTAACTAATTTACGACGCAAAAAATCTTGAAAACTGATGACCCCAATCCTAACCCTAGAATTCCCAAAAACCCGATGACCGAAAATTAAAGACCTAAAGCGTAAACCATCCGGTAAACCTTACAGGTGTGCTTATACGAGTTTAACGAAGCATAACCCCATTGGAAGCAAACTAATGAGGGGACAACTTATTATTGTACGTAACATTACCATTTCTACGAGAAACAACAAAACATTAAAATGAGCTTTGGGCACCCAAATCAAAAGACGGTTGGACTCCTTTGAAAGTTACTTAACTTCATAACCTCTGTTCTCCGCTCAAGATTCGTGCGTTTCTTCCCGTCACCGAGCGCGGAGGGAAATGATCGAGGCCATATAATCTTAGAGCATGTCGATGATCTCCATCCTTTGAAATTCTACTGTCTGTGCCCTTGACACAGAAGGTAACCCCACAGAATTCGGATCTTCGATTGTGTCAGACTTCCTGTCTTTGAGCGGAACGAATCCTCCTTCTACCTAAATTACTCCCGTCTCTTCCAGCAAAAAAGAGTTCCTTTGCCGCAACGAGTCCTTTTTGTAACTGTTTTCATCTTTCGTTAACTCCTTAAATTTGAAAAACATATATTTCGACGACGAGAATCAGATGCATGCCTTTGTACGTTTTGGACCGGTGACAATAATACAAATCTAAAATCGCAGCAATAAAATGGTCGCGCACCTTAGACTTATCTGTTCAACCACATAATGCCATGTCATTAATAAACTGCCGCCGCTGCGCACAGTTGATTGCCTCAATCATTTAAGAAGTATGGCAAAACACTCTCCAACAATCGCGCGTTCTCAATCTCTGCACGTAGATTCCATCTTTTCATTTGATCCCGACATTCTTCCTTATGCCCGCGATTGCAATCCACACCTTCGAGTATGCGAGCCTTTACAGATAGTCCGACATTTTTTGCAGAAAACTTCATTCACAGGAGAAACAATGTGACGCAAGATATCCAATGTTCTCCAGTTTCACTGCAGCAGCAAAACATCTTTTGAAGGCTCTATTATTAGACAAACAACTTGTACCCTCGGAGTTATCAATTTCACAATCATTTACCGGGTAACACGAATAGGTATAACACATAGTACTAAACCATTTGTTTTGCCACGACGGACACCTTCCGTACGCGGCCTGAGCCGCGCAGATGGTACAGTGTCACGGGAGCGGCAGAGTGCGATACCGACGTAAAGGTAACTCCAGGCCGCCGCAGCCCAGAACGTCTTAAGAAAGTTAGCCTCGTTCCCCGATCCTCACAGCAGCCATCGCAATGCCTCTTTCCTCTTTTGACCTCATAACAATGTCCTTGATTTCATACTCCATTCTCCTTGCACACCGAACATTCTGAAAGATGCCCTTTGTAATGTACGTGCCGCATGATGGGTTTTGACTGCAGACCAAAACCCCTTCAACAACGAGGGAAGTGTCAATGTTGCAGTACAGTAGTCATCCTTGTCGCTCAACAAAACGGATCCGCGTAAGGACTTGGTCGTACAGCTCCACAAACTTGTACAACAAGATCTTCTTAGTCAATACTGTCTTTAAGGTGCTATTCATTGACTCACACCTTTGTGTACTTCTCATTCCTACACATCAGTACAAAATATTAATTTTATCAGGACACCTCAACATGAATTAAGGTCATATCCTAACTACTGAAGGTCAAAGTAAAGTAAGTTCAATCACAATCAGGTGGAAACCTAACATAGTTTCCTACTATACCATATCAAGAACTGGACGGACACAAAATTATTTTCAACAGAAAGGCAATAAAAAAACATTTAGCTAATGTTTAAACACATTTCTGACATACATACATTYAACAGTGCTAGAGTATGAAATCGTTAACTTACCAGAAAAAAATATCCCTGCATAAAACATTCCGTCCACTTTTCTTTGTCCTTGTACAAGTTTATAGCCCACTGTTCCTTTTGTACTTTATGGTGTGACACTAGCTTTTCCAATGTTTCCTCAAACACTTCAGGAGTTCGACAATGATCTAAACATTTCATAAATCCACTACAGAAATCGTTGCTGCTACTGTTGACTTTTACATTTCTCATCAGATGCCATAAACATAGCATATGCCTTGCACCTAGGAATACTACCTTGATAGCATTGGCCATGGCCTTATCCCCATCAGTGACGACAGTGTAGGGGACAAGGTTGTCACCCGCTTCAAGCAACTGCTCTAAGACCCATCTATAGGTATCCTCCTTTTCATTTGTGATCAATGCAACAACAAATGGAACTGTCTTTCTGTGATGGTTGACACCGACAATCACGACAAATGGCTTTTTGTAAGCATTTACTTTGTATGTAGTGTCAAAAGCAATTACTCTTCTGAAGGCCTTGTAATCATCCTGGCATCTGCGATCACACCAAAATAACTTATTTATCCCATTAACTTGATCCCGGGTGTGGCGCAAGAAGAATCCTGGATTTGAGGATTGTCTACCTAACAGATACGCCATGACAGCTTCGGTGTCACTATCTTTTATTTCCTCCTTCTTAATTTTTTCGTAAGTGTTATACATATCTACGGGTAAGAACCCAACATGATGTGGATCACCACCAGCCTCTTGTATAAAATTTCTCATAGCTACGCATGGAGAAACACCAGAATTAATAAGAGACTTAATTCTTATTTTATTGCAGTCGTAACCTCTCTGTGGCTCCTACAAACAATAAAAAAATTAATGTAGAAGGAAGTCAAATATTAAATCCATTGCAACTCTAATTAAATATTGGTACTCATTCAAAGACACATTACCTGACGAATGCAACTTGGTTTATAGGTACAGGTCGTGATTATGCTTCTCAATGAAATCCTTTACATTCCACTTCCCATTGGTTTCGTTGAACTTAAAGCAATTTTTGCTTCACACCACATCTTGTCAGTTCTCTGTGTTTGTACTGCCTATCTGGTCTGAGAGGTGCTTCTGTTCACGGAAGCCTCGCCTATTGCCCATAGAATTTGTGAGTGGAAGTCCATTGACACTGCTGTATGTTGTTGCCTTTCGACGAATCCCAAAACCTTTGACCTTCGCATACATCTTGTAAATTGATACACATTCTAATGAGAAGATATGTTCAATTTTCATGTCATTGCGAAAGTCTTCAAGTTTGGTCGATTTGATCCTATATATCAAGATCAAAAATTGATCTTCTATTTCGCCGATCTCTAAATCATATGCTAGACATTGTCTACATTTGAACTTGACTCGGTATCTCATATGAACCTGACTCATCATCATTGGCTACTTTTACTGAAGTTTTTCCTCCATCTGAATCAACATCAGGTTGTCCACTGTCACACATCTACATCCGCATATGATCAAGTCAATATATATGAGATGAGTTACATTCTATATTTGTGAAATAACGCTGATGTGTTATGGACATACCTCAGTAGTTCCATTTGATGTCTCTTCTAAACTCATTTTCGCCAACGCTTGCTTGCCGTGGTAATTCTCTCTCGCCGCATTTTCAATATAATATACTCGGTAATGGATTTCTCCATCCATGTCAAGGTTTCTCATACATGTAAAAACATTTAAGTAAACTGAATTGACAAACAAACATATTCGTATAATCTATTAAAACAACACATCAATATGAAAAACGTTAAAAAAAAATGGAGTAGTCACATAACTTTGAAGTTTGGTCAATGCAACATACCTGCGCAACACACAAAATGTTTACTAGTATGGTTTTTGTCTTCGAGTTTCAACGAATTCCTCCCCTGTGATCTCTAAATCGAAGGGAAAAAATAAACTGTATTTATAACTGTTCCAGGAAAATGGTATTATATTTCATTTCCTACAAAGCAGGTAGTGGTCGATCAATATTAGGGTGAACACTGCTAGTTGCAACGTTTGAAATGACAGGTAGTGCTCACCAAATATTTTAGGAAGGAAATTGTTTCCTGCGTACTTTGAAAGTAACCAAACTATTTACATGTTTTTTTACATCTATTCAAATAAAGTAATTTTGAAAATAATCTATTAAAGATTGTGATAGAGAAAACCGTAAAACATAAATTCAATATGTTTATTTTTTTAAATAACTTAATTAAAAAAAGTAAGCTGCAATAATTTTATTAAAAACATCAAAATCACAGGTATTTAAATTGGGAATTCAAAATTTTTTTATCTGAAAAGAGAATTCATCCGATTAGATTTAATTATTGCCACGTCAAAAATTCGTTAAGGGTCATAATTTTAACTGACCAGTAAAGTAAATGAAATTCAAAAAAACTTTTGAACCACTTATTTTTTTTAATGTTTTGGGCATATCCAAAAGGTTACAGTCATGACCAAATAGTCAGATTGTTATTGGACTTTGTAATTCATGTTTTTTTTATAAAGTAACATAAATAAAAATTATATGTTTGTAGAGAAGATTTAATCAATATATAATAAAAAAAATTAAATGTACAAATTAAAATTTGCATTCAAGACAAATTAAAAAATATTAAATGTAGTTGTAAGAATTGAGTTTTGGGGAATAATTTGTCGACATATATAACGAGTATTTTGTCAAAGAGATTGTTTGTTGATTCCACCTTCATATCTACCTCACGATGGCATTGTGATGAAGGATGGGCTAGAAGATGAATCAACTCCCATAAACAACATAGTTGAAGGTGAAGATAATGTGTTGTGCCCCCTAAATCTAAGATAAAGGGACGTCCAAAAMAGAAGCGAGAAAAAGGTGGAAAAGAATTGGGAACGAAGCAGGTTAAGTGTTGTTCCATATGCAAGCAACCCGGTCACACTAAACCAACTTGTCCTCAAAAGGAAAATATATTCAGGGAAATTGCTATGAATAAAGATAGATCATCTACATCATTGAAAAAGCATAAGAAATGTACTAAAGATTTGAAACTAAATCCTGTATTTACTTTGAAGTTTTAGGTAATGTTTCACACACTAGCTATTGGGAGATTTTCCATTTCTRGAGCATGTTTTGTCTAACAACATCTTCATTAGATTAATATATTCTTGTAATGGAAATGTTTTTTTGGAATTATGCTATTAGTGTAGTACGAGTACGTGTTTATGTTTTGTGGCATAGTCATGAAAAATTTGGATAAATTTTGGAATATGAAAAGTATTTCGTAGTACTAAATCAAAATGCTTTACTTCTTTTAATGTTTTACTGTTGCATTAATTTAGTCAACTCATTTAAAAAACATGTCAAGCTAACTTTATATTAGATTGCTTAGAAAGACTAAACAAACATTAACTATATGTATTTTATAATTCTTAAGCACAACCCTTAGGGTTGTAGTTATTAGAACCGTATTTTTAAAGTATTACAACGTGGAACACTGCGCGCCGTGTGTCACTAATTTTAATAAAGTAGGTGTAAAAAAAATARTATTTTATTTGTGGTCCTCACATAAAAAAGAAAAAAAAAATTAATATTTTAATTGTGATTAATACCCTAAAAAACAGAAAGAAATAAAAGTGATGCATTTATTATAAAACATCCCAAAATAAGGATGAGACAATTTTTAACATACGCAAGAAGTATGCTAAACAACAGGGAGCAAGTGAGCAACGACCAAACACACAAACTAGTTTCATAGGAACTGGATGAGGAGTTGTACTTCGTATATGAATCATTGGGTCCATAATATTTCATTATTCAATTATCTGACAATTCGAAACCCCTTTCTCTCTTTGTACACCCGCTAGTCGACGGCGTCTCTYTGTCCATCTCTCTTGTTGCGCTGCTGTTATTGTTGCGTTGTGACCCCGATCGCCACCGCTACTGTTGTTGTGCTGTTGTTCTTAATATCTTTGTTAGGGTTTCGGTTTTTAAGGTATTCTTCTTCTCTCCCCAATTCTTCCCCAATTTGTGTAGAATTGTTTATCCATTTATAATTTAGTTCGATTTTTCAGTTTTGTTTGAATTATTTTGCTAGTATTGCTTGAGTTTTGTGTGAATTTTGTTGGAATTATGAGTTTTGTTTCGATTTTGTGTTCAAATCCCGAGTTGAGTTTTCTATTCTATTGTTTGGGAGGTTATTGTTGTGTGGGTTGTGTGATTTTGGGGCAGAATTGGATGTAGTTATGTAGACTTTTGGGTTGGATGTAGTTATTGGATGTAGTTATGTAGACTTTTGTTTCTGCTTGATATGTTTCAATTTGTTTATATTCCAATTAAAGCAACTCTACAATAATCACTAAAAAAAACAAGGGGATTTTTCCCCATATACCCTGACTTTTAGCCTAATAACTCATATACCCTCATATTTTTAGAAACAGCTCATATACCCTCCACATTAAAGAAAATAACTCAAACACCCTTATTCTAACGGAAAAACTAACACCGTTAGTCTTTTCTTCAATTAAACTCTTATTAACCCTTAATTCCTTCTCTCTCCTTCATCCTACCTCAATTAACACTACCAAGCTAAGCTTTCTCTCTCCTCCCTTATCGATCCCCATTATGTGCAACTACTCAATTCGTGGCAAGGTTTGCCAAAGGGCATCTTTGGTTGCTCGTACTGTGGTACTACTTTCTCCTCTGCACCTTCTAAACTCTATCCCCAGTGTAGTGTTTGTCCAGTAGAATCAGTTTTTTGTTTCATCCTTTGGCAAATGTCATGGCTTGGTCGTTCAATCGCTAATTCTCTTCTAATCGACGACAACGATGACAACGAGCAAACAATTTCCGATGACAAATTCCGTCAATTGTGTCGGAAAATGACGCGAAGGAAATTAATGCAACAGAAGAATTTGATGGTGCCAAACGTAGGAAGAGCAGAAGCAAGGHAAATAATCACGAATTAGCGATGGGCGTGGGAAGAATTCCCTTTTGGAAGGGATGAATTTGGTTGAGAAGAGGGGGGAATGCAGAGGGGGGAATTTGTCGGGGCCTTTGTTTTAGTAGAAGAGTATAAGTTTGTTTAGTTTGCTGCTCAATTAAAGCATTTGATTGGCTAATTGCTTGTTATATGTTTTGGTATATGGAAAATCAGGAGGGTTCAAAATCAGCTTTAATTTGACTTTTCTGGGGTATATAGCTTTATTTGATTTTCTAGGTTTTCACAAGAGGTTCAAAATCAGGAGCATATTAATCTGTTTTGTTTTTCTATTTAATACCCACAATGCAGCAGCGCAAAATCAGGAGAATCCCTTTTGAAGAGAGAGAAATGGTGGTGGTAATGGAGGTAGGAAGAGAAGAAAGAAGGATGAAGGTTGAACAATGGAGGAGAGAGATAGATTATGGGTTAATTAGTTGAATTAGAGGTTAATGAAAAAATCCTAACGTGTTAACTATTAACGGTTTTTGGCCTCATTATGGGTATTTGGGCTATTTTCTCTAATGGAGGGTATATGAGCTGTTTCTAAAAACACGGGGGTATATGAGTTCTTAGGCTTAACTCAGGGTTTATGGGGAAATATCCCAAAAAACAATTTAAATTTTCATCCTCCAGCACCATTCACGGTTGTATTTAACTTTATTTTATAATGGTGAGATGTAATGATAGGTATACATTCTATACAATGATGAAAAATCCAATAGCAAACAATTAAACCCTTTAATAAAAAATCCAAGTTTTCTATGACATTATGTCGTATTTAACTCCTAAATTTTTTTAACAATCACGTAACGATTTTTAGACTGATTGAATATCTAATGAAACAAACATAATTAAAGATAGCAAATGAATATAATTAAACAAAAACAAAACAAAAACCATAGCATAAACATTGAAATTAAATAACCATATTGCTACAAACACACTAATCCGAAGTGTGAAAGGCAAAGAAAGAGAAGCGAGAACATACCCGATTTTAAAGAAATAATCAACTGATTTCTTTGGATGTTAATATTAATCGGTTCGTAAATTACAATGTAAAAGTATTTTTTTTAAAGCACCTATTCCCAAATTAATTGCACTTTCATCGGATAAATGGAATTTTAGGTATTTTAAAAGGTTATGCTATAAGGGCTACATATGAGCATTAAATACACTTTCAATAATGTCCTTATTTGGTGGATTTAGGACAAAAATACACAAAAATTAATGTAATTAATGTTTTATTTTCATAATTTTTTCTATTTTAAGCCTCTTATGCAATCCTAAGGCTACCATATTCTTTTCTCTTTGAAAAAGAATTAAATATATTATTTGTTCCTTTTTCTTTCAGGTAAATATGTCTGAGCCATCTAAATTATTCATTACTCAATGTTGGTCATGAAATTTCTTGAGTATTATTATTCTATCCTGTTATAATATTTTTAGCGTTATGAGATTTTTTCTCATTATTAGCCGAAATTTTAATAAATTATGTGTTTTGTTGCATTTGAATTAGTATAATCAATAGGTAATTACTTTGTCTGGATTTTTGTTGCAGAATGATTACTTCAATTATTTCAACCATTTGGGGTTATCTCAAAACTTGTGATGTTGCGTGCCAAGAATCAGGTTTATTAATGGAGTGTATTTTAGTGATGAATATGCTGAATTTTAAGAATTTCATTATGTTGATCATTTAATTTTATGAAATTTTCAGGCTCTTGTACAAATGCAAGATGTTACCTCAGCTGTAAATGTGTTGCAGTTCTACACAAGTACACAACCAAGTATAAGGTGGGTTGATGTTGAATTTTTTCAATGATATTATGTTTGTGAAAAAGTGGGAGTGAAATATTGAATGTGATTTCAATATTCATTAGCCTATTTAWATTTTATCTTGATAATAATGCCGAAGTTACTCGGATGTGGCGKCTAATATGTTAAAAGTTTTTCTTTATGGAATTATTAGTGCAAAGGAGCAACATAATGGCTTATTGCTCTTTTTTTTATAGTAGTGTCACATGGCGCACGAGTGACACGTGCACGCGCGCCGTATTCCACTTTGTCCTACTTTAGTCATTAATTTTAGGAAAAATTAACAAAAATAATCCCACCTTTAGTGGGTCTTCCAAAATTAATCCAACCTTTTGAAATTCCCAAAATAATCCCACCTTTTCCCCGCCCCTTCCAAAATTAGTCCGAATGACCTACAACCTACTAAACCAGTCACCTTTTCCTTTCTTATCATTAATTTAACAAAAACAAAAAGAAAAACTTTGATTTTTTTAAAAAACCAACCCCCTTCCCCCCTTCCCTCACAGGCTCACAACCACCCACCAAACCCTTCCTTCCCTCCTTCCTCCTCCCTCACAACAATCCATCAGCCAAGGCGCCGCCCTCAACCACCCTTCCCCTGCGTAGCTGCCCTCTCCTACCCTCGAAATTGGCACAACCACCCACGAAATCAGCGCCCCCACCCTCGAAATCGTCACCTCCACCAATGAATAATCACCCCCATTACACTCAACTCCTCCCCCACCCTCGAAACGACATCCCCATCCTCAAAATCGGCTGGCCCCCTCGCCTTCTTTCTATCTCCTCTCATTCGATCTCCTYTCCTCTCAGTGCGCGGTYGTGATTTGTGCGTGTTGTTGGTGGTTCTCGCAGTGGTGTTGAGGGGTGGTGTTGGTTGGTGGTTCTCGCRGTGGTGTTGAGGGGTGGTGGTTGGTCCCTTGTGCTACATGGTGTTGATTGGTGGTGGTTAGTGTTGTTTGTGAGTGTTGATTGGTGGTGGTTGGTGGGTTGTTTGTGTGGTGTTGATTGGTGGTGGTTAGTGGATGGTGATAGGTGGCGAGGGGTGGGGTTGGTTGRGGGGTGGTGGGTGGTGGTAATGGGTGGTGATAGTAATGGTTAGTTAAAGTTGATTTAGTTTTAATTTAATTATAATTAATTTAGTTAGAGCCAATAAGGAGGTGACACGTTTACAATTAACCTAAACTATAAGGGGTAGGGCAAAGGTGGGATTATTTTGGGAATTTCGAAAGGTTGGATTAATTTCGGAAGATCCACCAAAGGTAGGATTATTTTTGCTAATTTTTCCTTAATTTTATTAGTATAATTATATGCAACAATATTTGCTAAAGGGTAGTATTTGTAGTATTTTTGTAAAAAAATTTTGGAAGGCTTTTAAAAAAATGAGGGAATAATATTTATTAATATTAGTTATAATTTGAATAATTAGGGTGATTGTAAAGCCATTTTAAAAATTTAAATTAATATGAAACCATACTACAAGTAATACAATTAATCCGTAACTTGGTAATGGTGATACCCAAGGTAGAAGGAAAAAATTGATTTGCTAAGGTAATAATATTTAGTAATAGAAATAAGAAATAATATAATTAGTGTGCTTGTAAAGTCGACACTTAAAAAATTCTAAAAAATTTAAAACATGAAAGGTAAAAATGTACAATGGAAGATTGTTAAAAGGCAGAGAGGCATAAACTTACTAAAGCTCTATTTGAACTCATATGTTGAAGTCTCAAAAGGAGAATAAAGTCAAACTCATATTCCTTTTGCATTCAAGTAAAGGCTAAAACAACTAAAGCTTTACTTTGATGGGAATAGTGGGAAAATGTTTGGGTGACCGTAAAGGTCGGTGACCCTAAAAGTTAGTATTCCTATATACGCATTTTATAATATAACATATGAGTGCAATTAATCAGAATGATAATGCTTCATTGAAAATGGGTTTGATGTATTTGCGATTAATCACAATTCAATGAAGAAAGGGCTAACCGTTAGAGTTAATCTATCATGTTCTGAAATGGATTTGTATTGTTGCGTTGAAATTAGTATGTTAAGAACGTTCATACAAGCTAATATCTGATACACGAACAACTCAACAAAAACTCCAACACCGTTAATAAAATATAAGGGTGTTTAATTAAAGGATGGGTRTATATTAAATAGATTAGTTGCTAATTTTTGTGGAATATAGTGAAATATTTTGTATAATAATGTTAGGTGTATATATTAACATTTTAGTGATATAGCATATTGGCATAGCAGGTTAAATGCAACTCAAAAACGTCTACAATCACACGTTTGGACCACCATTAATTGTCTACTCGTCTGTAAAATTCATGCTAGTTACAGAATACTAAGTTACTAACTGCCTTGGAATATCAAAAGCATACTGCAAGTGTGTGATGCTATCACAACTTGGAAACTGTGTAATTCTCATTATTCTTATTGAGATGCAAAGTAACAGGAAAGCAAAGGGCTTGTATGAAGTTCCTTTTAATGATTTTCAGTTTATGATACATTTGCTTAAAATTATGTAAAACATAGATTTGGGACTTTTAGGATATAAAAACTGCACGATAAATTGAAATCAGTTCAATCAGTTGATCTTATACAATCAAAATCAGGACTCTTATACAATCATTTCATCTTTTAAGAAGCTGTACTCAAAAGTAAAATCTGCCTTGATTTTGTGGCTCCTGAGAAATCAGACGAAACAAGTTACATAACAAGTTACATAAGTCTTTTCCATTAACATCATTGCTAAATATAACAAAAGTATACAAACAAAAAGACAAGATTAGGAAACATCAATATCTTGTGGGCAATTTCAACAGTACACAATCATTGCCAATCAAACTATCAAAACCCAAAAAACATAGCATCATACTATAATTAATCAATCATATAGTAAAATAGAGTGAAAATTAAGCACTTTATCCTCAAGATTTTCACAGGTAAACTGACCAAGTAGGATACTACTACAGCTACTTCAAAAAGCAACTACTCCGTAATAGAAACAAATTAACTTACCTCACCAATATGTATTAAGGGTCTATTATTGTAAAAATGCTTCAAGAACTGCAAAAGCCATATTAAGCTACCAGCAACCTAGGTGTCAAGTCTTTAATGGTAATTTTTAAATTTTAATCTAGGCAATATAATTGCATTGCAAAAATACAAATATCAGTTATGACACAGACATGAAAAGAAAAAACAGCAAAACTTAAGTCACGGCATCATTTTGCAAAGCTTTTAAATCAAGACAAAAAAGTACACACCATTGAAGCTATTGAAAAAGTTATATCAACAAGATAACTAATAAATGCAACAAGTAATAGAGCGGAAGAGAAAACACGCCATTCTCCATATTGACCATAAGGCTTCAAACAATCATTGCAATAAGCAACTCCGGGGCTACCTCTTGGGCGATGCACCCAGTTACGTCTCTGCACCTCATAACTAAAGGCATCTCTATCTATGCTCATATCACCATGAACATCTGCATCATTTTCATTCTTTTGAACTACTCTTTCAAATCACCTTCAACTCAAAATCCACATCATTTTCTCTTCTTCGTTCCTACCCAACCTCACACAACATACCCTCTTTAGTGTCATGTAAGGAACTGTTGAAAAAGAGAAAACTGTCCAACACAAAAATGGTACCTAGCTGTTGATAATGGTACTACATGCACTCATTTTATATTGGCTATCACTTAAAAAAGAGCAAGGGATGATCATATGTTACTTCAAATTGCTATAGTTTATTACTTTTTATTTGTCACGAAAGTATGCTCAAATTTAAATACTATAAGTAGCAACTAMTTAATATGCCTAGAAATTTAGTCATCCAGATTCTAACGGCGGGGAGATTGTTTAAGCTTTATGTAAGAAACAAATAAGATATAATCAAAAGTGAAGAACTTGTGTAGTCTACCTTATAGAACTGTAAAAAAAAAAAAAAAAATACTATTTCCAATCTCAATAATATTCAAGCAATCTCAACAATCATCATTCTTCAACACACCACTGGACACAACACGACAGGTTTCTATTTTCTAGTATTGCAAGCCTTGCTCAAACAAACTGTATGAAATGCCTCATTTTCATGCTTAATGTAAGCATGAATAAAAGCAGGAACTCAAAACAAAGCAAAACAAAGCAAAACAAAACAGAGTAACAGACCACTTGTAGAATTCCGTGCTRAAGAAAATGACATACTGATCAATAATAAGGCTCCACAAGCATGCCAAARATCATGTTAGTTCTAATTCTGCTATTTAACAGGCTAGATGATCTCAGGCAAGTTAAATGATCCTTTTCCATTTACTACTAAATCTTTCTACTCCACTTCAACCTTAATTTTCCTTCACAGAATCACAGGTTCTACAAGCAAACTTAATTCAGTCTAATCAAGGAACCTCAATGGGTCTTGTGATTGTCTGGCATATTTAAGAATTACTAATATTTATGGAACCAAAGAGATATCACATAATGCTTTACATACTAACAGCTAACGAACAACAATGAATCCACACACAAATGATACTACCCCACTAAAAATAGTACCATTTTCTTAGCAGCATAAATGCAATTGCATATCACAAATAAAACCGAAGTTAACTTAAATTTTCTCCAAGATCAACAAAATTTAGCATTAAAAAGACGCAATTTGTGGATTGAACTGAGTTCAATCTTCCTCGACACTAAATSAAATGAATAGAAGCGACTCTTATAGCATAGGAAACACATTGCCAGCATGTTTATTCATGACAATCTAGTTTCCCTTTCACTATAGTAAAGCTATCTATTTTCTTTTAGTAATAAAAAAAATACAGAGTAAAATAAGCTTATTTATCTCATGCAATTTCGCCAATCGCTTATTTATCATAAAGACGCTTGTACTTGTGAGCCTCAACTTTTGCAATCACTATGGGCTTCTCTAGTTCATAAAGGACAACTACATCTACATCTAACTCAAATGAAATATGGAAGTGTTTGGGGAAACGTGGCTCMAAARCGAGCCAAACAACAACAAATGCCAAAGAACAACAAACCACAACACAAGCAATTAATGGGTAACTTTGTTACCCTCTTAAAGACAATCTTGCTATTGAATTTGGGCTACAAAACCGCAATTACAAACACTCCTAATGAGCTTCACAAGCTCTCTAGTGTTTGCCCTCACCCTCTTTTGTGTTTTCTCTCAACCCTTAGATTGATACTACAATAAGACACATGCTATAGTTTAAATAGCACTTTACTAATACTTGGCTTATTCTACATGCCGAAACATGTGGCTCATAAAAAACCACAACTCATGTGCCAAAAAATAGAGAACATCGCATGTTAAGTGTGCCCCGCGCCTTCAAGGCGTGCCCCGGGCCACTAAGGAAGAAGACCCTTGCAGAAGGCGCTTCCCGCACGTCCATAACTTTTTCGTTAGTGCACCAAATCAAGCGTGTGACTTGCCATTGGAAAACTCTTTGAACAAGTTTTCACGTGCAACTTGAATCACCTCCAAACTCCCAATAGATTGTGAGATATGCCCCGTTGAAATTGGCCTACTGCCTTCCAACAACCCACTTCATTCTTCAAAGACCCCTATTGCCCGTGGGCGGGCATGGCGTGCCTTGGTATGGGGCATTGCCTTAATTGAGCACGTTAGGTGCTACGTGTATAAATAAGGCAGTACGCTGCCATGTGTGTATGTACTATGGTGTGCAGGTTTATGTGGCCATCATACAAGTGTGTAGGAGTGGCCCTATGGTGTGGCCATCTCCTAGTAGCGTTTAATGGACTAAGGCACAAGGCRGATAACGATGAGTAAAGCGACCTTATGTCCGGGATGGATGTAGCATTAAGGGTCCAAAGTATGGTTCGAGGTCCCTTAAGTGTTAGTTGATATCCATGTAATAAGGTAAAGGCCATTGGAGGCAAGTTTTCGACATTCTGAACAACTTTACGGAGTGTATGGCTAAAGTCTGAATTGGGTGTCTTCTAGGAGTAGAAGCATTCATTTAATTTAGACTCTTTAGGTGGAAGGTCCCTCCCTTGGCCATGGGCAGGGCCCCTAGGCCATGGGGCATGGCTAGGGCGTGCCTAGCACTAGTGTGGGCTATGCTAGTCACCACGAGCATATTGATGGGTGCTCGTGAATACGATTGGCTTAAGAATGTGGGTACTTGTGGGCCCGTCGCGATATGGTTGCTATGGTTACACTTTGGGTTGATGATGGTCACGTAGGTGGCATGTGCATGTGCTAGGTCACGTGCCATACACCGGTCATGTGCGGGGCACGTGGTGCGGTGCTTCCGTGTGGGTCACACGTTGAAGGGCGGACTATGGTTGGTAGTTACAAGTCATGTGCGTGGCACTTGATCGTGTGTGTGTTGGTGGTTGGGAGAAGGTTTACAAGGATCGATGAAGTGGCGACATCACATTGGCTTGGCAATGGATTGCATGGATTGCCGATGTGGCTTGCTTGGATCAGATTGGGGTTAAGTGGTGCCAAGGGCGACTCGTGCCTCTTCGGCCTAGTGTAGTGCTCCAGCCTTGCTCCAGCCTTTCGAAGGCGACACATAGGTGCATGAAGCGTTGTGTCTCCTCGCCTAGGGAGTTGGGGCTTGTCTCTGCTCAAGCTTAGTATAAATAGGGACCTTAGGGACCTTGTGAGATGTCCAAGGCCCTATGCACCTCCGTACATTGTGTGTGTTCAGCAATACGAATTATGCTTGTGTGTTTGCCTAAGTTGCACGGAGACGAATATGGGGACATATACGGGTACGGGGACGGGGACGGCTTTGGGGACGTCATTTTATTTATTTATTTATTTTTAAAAAGGAGAAAGATTAATGTAACAAAATAAAATAACAATATAAATAACTTAGTCCAATGTTTAACACAAGTTACCACATTTTTTTTAAAAAAACACTAAGATTAATTATACAATTGACAAATTCATCCAGAATTCACAACATTACAATAAGTCAATGATCCAATAGCATGTGATTTATCTCAAATATTTAAATTCAAAGCAATAAAATTCAATTCACAAAAACAAAACATCAGTACCTCACAACTTTGAAAATATTATAAAATATTTGTTTTTTACAGCAAAATTGAAATAAACAAAGCAATATACTTCGTAAAYATGATGGTACCATCTAATTATATAAACAGATCCATTAAAAAGTTACACTACAACACTAAAACAAAATAGAAATAAATAAAAAAAAGAGGAGAGAATTGAACAAACTTAGACAACAGCAATAACAACAATACACCAGGTTAGCAGCGAACAACAACGAACAACAACAGAGAGCTCGAAGAGCAGAGAAGATGAAGAAGAAGAAGGTGCGCCACGACCCAAGCCTTACCGCGCTGACAACGTACACCTTCGCCGTAGATCAACAACCAGAGAGAAAATTGAAAACCCTAACTTATATTTTGTTTGTGTTGAAATGAATTGAGGTTTTAGTCGACAAACCCCTCAAGTGGTAAGGCCAGGCTGGTATAAATGTTTTTAAAATTTTGGTCGAAAATAGCTTTGGGGACGGTGTTTAGTCTCACGCGTGTCCCCGAATTGGTCAACGCGTACCCGAAAAGTCAACGCGTCCCCGAACCGTCCCCTAGCCGTCCCGGTACCCGTATTGTACCGGGGACGGGGAACGCCGGTCGGGAGGCGTCCCCGTGCAACATAGGTGTTGGCTATTATCGTGCTTTCTATTGTTTTGTGTGTTTGTAAGKCTGACTAGCCAGTGCTAGCGCCCTCACGGTGCTTAGAAAGAAAAAGTGTGTCGTGACGGTGTTCTGTCGTGCCTTCGAGGACGCATGCTCCCTTTCAAGGGTGGGTGACAGGGAACGGATCGGAGGTGTTCCATCCCAAATTAGAAGTTGAGGAGCACAAAGTCTACTATATAGAGTAGATTGATACCTCAACCTAGTAGAGGCTTTTTG
>SNQN01003187.1:35484-49030 GCA_008642245.1 Bassia scoparia
CTTTTTTTTTATTTTTTTAAAATCAAATTTAACCTTAGTTTAACTCTAGTTATGTTAAAATAAATCATTAAGGTTATATTGTGTAAGGTTTTCAAAATTGAGGGGTACAATAGAGAAGCCAAAAAAAAATAAGGGTATTTCATGGAAAATGAAAATTCACAAAATGMAAATTCACAGGGTACCCTGTAGAAAATCCTTATTAAATTTTACTTTTAAACCTTATATATGATTTTATTATAATCTTCCTCATTATTAATAAAAGGGAAATTCTCAGTGCTACTCACGAATTTTTGCAAAATCCCAGTGGTAGTCATGAGAGTTTAAAAATCCCACATATAAACACAGGTTTAGGAAAGTCAACCGAAACCCACCACGACCATCSTTAAACTGCCTCCCCAATTGGGTGGGTGGCTTGCTTAGGGATGGACGGTTGAGTGGTTGTGGTGGCTGGGGAGGTACGGTTGATTGGTTTTGGTGGGTGTGRCAATTTGTGGAAGTGGTTGTGATGGGTGTGGTGATTAGAAACACTGGTAAGGGAGTTGGTAATGGGTGTGGTGTCGTTGGGAGGCGTAAAGGGAGTTGGTTGTTGCTTGGGAGGCATAGAGGGAGGTGGTTGTGGTTGGGGAGGGCCTTTTGAGGATTGTAAGTTTCAAGTATCTTAATACTAATAAAGCAAAACATTGGTGATGCCATCAATGTTTACGTGTCGGTTTCTCATTAAAAATTTTCCGGTCAAAAACATTGATGACATCATAAATAAAATTAATTTTTAAAAAATAACTATATGCCAACTCACTCTATCTTAAGTCAAATTTAGAAAAAAACAACTTTTATAATATTAAATAAAACTATTAAAAAAAACTTTATCTATCTAAAATCAACATATATCTAATTTCTTAAATTTAATCTAGTACAACTATTAAAAAAAACATTATCTCCCATAAAAAAACAACCTATATTCCATCTCATCTATTTTAATTTTAAAACGTAACTATATCCATTTATTTATTTTAAAATTAATTTGTATAATTAATTAAATAAAATCATATCATATTTCTATATATATCTTATCGGTAAAATTTATTCTCTCTCTCTATATACATATAGACAACACATATTATTTAATTGTATCAAAAAAGTTCAAAAACATTATTGAAAATAATGAAGCTTCAATTCATAATGAAAGAAAGCATGATAAATTGACTATTAAAGTTTTGATTTATAAGATTATGTAAGCTCCAAAATTTCGGATCAAGTGAATATGGTAGCTTGACATGGTTTTATGGATAAAATGTCATTTATTTACTACTACATTAATGTTTTGTAAATTTTAATATCAATGTTATTACTTCTTAAACTTCTTACAAGATTAATTTTTTTTTCTCATAAGAAGAATTTGTTGAATTGGCTTCAAATATATGAATTTTACGTTTGTATCATTTGGAAAATTAAATATTAAAAAGCAAAATTTGATTATCAATGCTTTAGCGACTCTCATTAAAAATTTTCCCGACAAACTTAATAAAAAATTATATGCCAACTACTCTTTAATTAATCAGAAAAACAATAAAATTATTAATTTAAAAACTATTTAAAAAAAAATACTAAATTATATTTATCTACTATATTTTTAAATTACACCTAATAACAAACTATTAAAAAAAAAACGTACATTTCACCAAAAGCACAATTATGACATCATAATGAATTTAATTTGAATTTTTAATATATTTAAATAATCAATCTATAATATATCCATTATCTATGTGTATGTTTTAAAAATTATATAGCTTTATTTTACCTTTAAAAAAATAAATATCCTTTTAATTTTACTCTCGTATTAAAAAACTAAAATCTATTAGAACAACAATATACATCCTACAGTTTATTTATAACACTATATATAAAGTTAGGTTTTGAGAATCAAGAATAACAATATATCCTATATTACCAACCTTAAATTTGTTAATTATTTATATATATATATATATATATATATATATTATATTATATATATATATAATATATATATTATAAGTATATATATATATATATATTATATTATATATTTATATATATATATTTTTCTTTCTTTTAACGTGCAAGTATCACTAAATCATGCTTTGTGGGATTTTTAAATCTCATTGTCTTACCGAGGTTTCCTAGCATTGAATTTTCCTTATGAACATAATATTTCTTAGCTCCCTCGTTCTTAATGTTTCCATTTCAAGTTTAAACGAATCGAATGCACGTTTTATTTTGATCATATATCTTTAGCTATACAATACCAAAAATTATAAAATTATATATTCTGTAATACTCATTAAGAGATCACATGAAGTCCCATGATATATTTTGATATATGTTAAGAGAATTTAGAAGATTCTCAAGTTGTGAATAGTGTCAGAATTCCAAATGTATACATTTAGGGGAGAAGGAGGCAGTATATAATTAATATGATTAATTCTTTTATAGTTAATATTAAAAAAATTGGCTGTCAGTATTTACATAAAGAGGTGTAGAATTGTAGTTAGTGGGCGGGCAGGTTTAATATTGGCGACGAATTGAAGTACGGATAACGTACATTCGAATAATATTTAACCAAAAAATTAACTTTGCAGTAAGTTTGTTTTAACGACTCTTAACTAAAGTCTTAAAATTACAATGACTCCACTCTGGTTTGGAATATGGGAGGTTGGGAGAACAATGATTGAAAGACAACCACATAAACTGACATTCATGTTTTGTAAGGGTGGCTCAATCTTGAAGAGGCGGAGCGAATGGCTCTGGGCATAGGGAGACTTTGTACCAGCTTATACACAAAAAAGCAGGGTTTATGTTTCAAGCTTTTGTATATTGTAATTTAGTCATTGTTAAGTCGGTGCTGTAGGTTTATTTGGCTTTTGGAGTGATATTAACTCCTTACATGACTCTCTCCGCAACGGAAACTCGTTCCATGCTGAGATATTTTCTTGTGGAGGGACTCGTTTTTAATTATAATCTATTCCTATTCAGTTAAAAAAATAAAGAAAGAAGAAACTCACACAGCGCTTCAATATGCTTGAAATTTCAGTTTTTTTTATTTAAGTTTTGGATCGATATTTCTGTTAGCGACCGCTTATAATTTAGTGTTGTTGGAATGATCATTTTTACAATATTGGCGTACCGAAGCGGTCTATTTACGAATTGCAGATTTTTAATTATTTGTAAATCATGGGGGGACATTTTTGACGCCCTTGTCCCTTTGGCTCCACCTCTGATTGTAGTCAGTGGTTTATTTATCTTATTGACAGGAAAATGCAGATAGTGAGTTTTTACTCACTTCTTTTTTATATATTGTTGATGTGGGGTCTGGTTAAATAGAAAGAGTGTGTATCACGTTTTTAAGTTTATTCTTTTTACAGTATTCGTAAATACATTCCAGCTATATCACTCTCCATTCATACCAATATCCCACTTTTTTGATTTTAAACTTCATTTACTCCTTCCTTCGATCTTCGCAGGAAGCTTTCCATGGAGAATAGTTATCAATTGTGTTCATCAAATTTTGGATTTTTCCTTTCGGTCAAATCTCATTGTAAGGTTTCATTACGGGAATTTTGTACTCAGACGGGCCGTAACGGACGAAATCGAGTTTTTGATTAAGAGGTTACAACTAGCAATATCGTTCGGTACTTTGTTAACGACTAATCGGCCGGCGTGTAATGGCGAGTTTTAATACCATGGATCTTACTTCAAAGCAATATTGATGGTCGGGGCAAATTGCATCATGATTTCCTTTTAATTTTTCATTACAATTTTTGCTCCATACAAAAAATATAAACCATTTAACAACGGAAACTCAAGCTAGAGCACCTTAAAAGTTTATATTGTATAGATTAATATCTAGGAACAAGAATAACATGAAAAAAATCTCACTTTAAAACTTACAGACACTGAATTCCAATTCCCCTTTCCACTTTTCTATCTGTTCAAAATAATATATAATAAAAAACACACATTTTGGCCGCAATTACACAAAACCCATTAAACATACTCAAAAGAGCCAAGGAGATGGCAGTACCTTTTAGGCCCCATAGGTCGCAGCACCTATTTTCTGATRTGTATACGAAAAGAAGGGGGCAGCATAGATCGTTCATGATGAAAACAAAGGAAGAGCAGAAGAAATCAGCCCAATGAGACTCGTTTAAAAGCCCTTATTGTCAAAATCAAACAAACCCTAATTATCAATATCATAAAAACCCTAATTCAAATAACAAAGATAAGAGTGGCGCGCGGAAAACCCCATAGATGACAATACTCTTTCAGGCCCCATAGGTCACAAAAAGTGGCAGGCCCACTCGGTCGCAGCGATAACAACACYGGAAACAGATGTTAAAGGGAGAAAAGATAGAGGAGAGAGAAGAGAAAAAGAGGCAGCAAAATTAGAGGAAGTAGTGAGAGGAGAGAGATAAGGGAAAGGATGAAAGAGAGTGAGAGACGATAAGGTTGGGAGGTGCAGCCATAACAACAAATATGTTATGGTTCATCTACTTGCAGAGGTATAGTAAGTAGTTCACTGTATCATGAACAGTAACATGGGATTCTCGCTTTTTATATAGTTAGGATTAGGATTAGGACTATGCTTGTTACTCTCAATAACATTGTGTCGTACTTCCTGCATAAACAACTTATGTCTGATTATTTTTTGTTTACTTAGTCTTATATATATGTTCTTTGTATTTTTTTTTAGGGGAAGGAATGTTTATATTCAATTTTCATCACATCAGGAATTAACTACGATGGAGCAGAGCACACATGGACGAGGAGATGAGGTTGGTATTTATCATTGATAATTGAATGCAAATTGCCTATTTGGCCAAAGCTCTTGCTTCACACTCTCTCCTTTTCTTCTATACTACGAAGCTAGAAGCAACCTCATAAAGCTTAGGCATCATTTTTTGATACGGGTGTTGTATATGAAGTATTTTGGTATGAATTGGAGATGATCTATATTGAGTTTTGTTTGATTAAAGTTATTTTTGTGTTTAAAAGGTGATCAGTCATATATATGTAGGTTTCGGCTGTATTCGTATTCTTTTAAAAATGACATTCAGTTTCCATGGTTAATATAATGCCTCCGCACATCTGATATTTTCTAGGCGTGAGGCATATATTATCATTATTTAACCTAGAATTTGGATATTAGTCCTAGAGATGATAAGGCCCATTGTCCATCACTCCTCAATAAGCAAGTGACAAATGTTTTGGTTCATAAAATTGTTCGGTGCGTCTTGTTTCGTGAAGCTTAAACACTGATGCACCATGGAAAGACCTAAACACTGCATATGTCCCGGTACGACTTTGTGGTYCAAACTTTTCATATAATTGGAGTAGATTGCTGAAAGAGAACTCGAGATGTTATGTTTCGTTTTTGACAATGTTTCAGCTACCTCTTTATGCCATTTTTTGTTTATATTTAATCTAATGGCACATCTTGGTTGTAGTTCTATAATTTATATAAGCTATTGGTTTTTCCTACAATTTTTATGACTTTATTAAAGGATAGAATTTTGGAGTGGTTTGGGGTTGATGTTTATTAGTTCAAAATGAAAGGACCGAATCCTTGCTTAGGAGTTAGGACCATTACAAAGGGTGAGTGTTTCCATTTTTTTCTTTTGTATTTGCATGTGTTTGGGATGGTAAGAATGGGAGTTTTGTGGCTTCTAAGTGACTCTATTAATGTACTTTTGATGTTATGCAACTTCTAATGTAAATWCWGTTTTGGTWATTGTAAATTTTCTCCTAAACGAATGTAATTTGTCCAAAAGCCATTCTTGCGACATGTAAGAATTTTCCTAGATTATGTGTTGCAKATTTTGTTTTTTTAAGATGTGGACAACCTTAATGGCGAATAATTCTGTTCAACTACAAATTAGGTTCAACTCTTCAACAAATTCGATCAGGATAAGTATATAACCATTTTATCTAAGCCATTTGTGAACAGTGTAACCCTAATTAACTAAGATACTCCCTCCGTTCCATAAATTTTAATCACTTTCCTCATTTGGACGTTTCGTCAAATTCCCACCACTTCTCCTTTATTTTCCTTTTGAAAAGTTTATACTTCGAATTAAACTTTATTATGTGGAGACTATCAAGTGGTGCCCACTTTTTTCCTCGTTATAGTTTAAACTTAGCCTCTTAGTTGCACATGTGTCTTCAYTATTTACACACTTTCTTCAATCTATCTGTGATAATTAATTCCACACCTATTATTTTAATATATTTCTTGTTAATCTCCATAATAGTAATTGGTAGGAATTTTAAGGAACAACCGAATGGAGGGAGGACATCACTTGCAAGTATTAGTAAAAGCAAGAAAGTTCTAATTTCTTTATTGTTCAAGTGGGAAGGTTCCAATATTCATTATTCAAGATACACATGGAGAGCCCTAATGTTGGTKCTCTAAGGAGAAAGAGGATTATAAAATGGGGATTCGAATTGGGTGGGGTTTGGTGAGTGTTCTGTGGTATATAAAATTATGTACTTCCTCTGTTTCAGAATAGTCATCTAACATCTGCCGATTATGGATTCTTAAAGTAAAATTTTGAGAGAAAGAGATAGTGAAAGAAATAAGGGGGCTCATGTGTGGGAGGAGAGAGAGAGAGGGAGTGTTTTTACCAAAAAGGTAGTGTAGGAAGTAATTTAAAACATCCTTAAATAGAAGTGTCAGCGAGTAATTCGAATGGGGAGAGTATTTTTTTGGTCAATTAGGTAATTATTGTCTATATGCAACTTTGAGTATATAATTGGAAAATTTGTGGGGAAGGACCAAGTTATTTTTTGTTTTTGTTTTTTTTTTTGTTTCTTTTTTTGTTTTTTTTTTTGTTTTTTTTTTTTGTGGGGAATACAACTAAATTTAAGTTTTGTTGCAAGGTACCAAGTTACTCTTTCTACTACACTTCAAACGTCTTTTCTTTCTCCTCTGTTAATCTCTTTTTTATGAATCCTCTTTGTAAAAACTCGAGCAAGGAAAAATTTGCGTGATTTCGTGTGTAAAAGGTCTCAGTTGCGTTGTTTGGCAAATTTGAGGGTAATTGCATTATTTTGCTTTGATTTCTTGATTGGACTCCAAAGATTGGATTAAAGGAGATTTATAGATGGCAAAGAGAAGACAAGAGTCGAGGAATGCTATTATTACGGTCAAGTGTGTCAAAAGACAAGAACAACAAGGTTTTGGTTCAAGACGAGGATATCAAAGTAAGGTGGAAGGAATATTTCGACGAGTTGTTTTAATGGAAGGCAAGGAAGCCAAGGGTCTGTTATAGGGGAGCGTCTGTGGTAAGGAGGAAATCAATGTGGGGTTTGTAGGAGGATTAGAAGAGTAGAGGTGGAGGTTGCATTGAAGAGGATGAAACCGAAGAAGGCGGTTGGACCGGATGGTATACCTGTGGAGGTATGGAGGTGCCTCAGTAAGGTTGGTAATTGATTTTGATTGGTTAACAGAGTTGTTCAACAAGGTATGAAAGACTTCGGGATTCTGAAGATTGACAGAAAAGCACTTGTTTCCAATTTATAAGAAAAAGGAGATGTCCAAGATTGGCGGTAACTACAGAGGAATCAAACTTATAAGCCACTATGAAGTTGGTGGGAACGAGTAATGAAACTCAATTAAGGAATGCACTAGCATATCCAAAAACCAGTTTGGTTTTATGCCTGGGAGATTTCCTCAATGGACAATTCATTTGTTAGGAAATGATGGAGTTTATAGGGTAAGGAAGAAGGAGTCCATATGGTTTTCATCGATCAAGAGAAGGCTATGACAAAGTACCAAGAGATGTACTTTGGTGGGCAATGTTGAAGAAAGGTATTCCTCGAAGGTATATTGACCTGGTTAAGGACACGTATCAGGATGTGTCAACAAATGTGAGGACGTGTGATGGTTTGACGAAGGACTTTCCTATAACAGTTGGTTTGCATCAAGGATCGACATTGAGCCCCTTCCTTTTTGCATTGGTTATAGATGAAGTGACAAGGCCATTCCAAGATGAGGTGCCATGGTGCATGCTATTTGCAGATGATATTGTATTAGTGGATGAAACAAAAATTGGGGTTAATGCCAAGTTGGAGCAATGGAGACAAAGGTTGGAATCTCGAGGATTTAAGCTAAGTTGGAGCAAAACTGAGTATTTGGAATGTCGTTTTGGGTCACAACGGGGTACAAATAATGGAGTGGTGAGGTTAGACGAAAAAGATCTCGCTATGAATGAATGCTTTAAGTACCTTGGGTCAATCATCCAAAAGAATGGTGATCTTGATCAAGATGTGGCTCACAGGATTAAGTMAGGGTGGCTTAAATGGAGAGCGGCTACGAGAGTGTTGTGCGATCGAAGCATCCCTTTAAGGTTGAAGGRAAAATTCTACAGGACTGCTTTCGACCAGTATTGCTCTATAGCATGRAATGTTGGGCCTCCAAGAAAGAGCATATTAAAAAGGTAGGGGTCACCGAGATGTGAATGTTGAGATGGATGTGTGGGAATACTCGGCGGGATAGAATCAGAAATGAAGTTATACGTGAGAAAGTTGGTGTTGCAGATATTGCAAGCAAGTTAAGGGAAAACCGTTTGCGTTGGTTTGGGCATGTAAGACGGAGACCTCATGAGGCACCGATGCGGAGAGTGGAAAAGTGGGATCAAGGAGATTTTAAACGAGGTAGAGGGAGACCGAAAATGATTTGGTGGGAGGGAGTTAAAAAGGATTTGAAACTGTTGGATTTACAAGCGTATAAGACTCTCGATCGTAGGGAGTGGAGGAGGAAAATTCATGCGAATGACCTCTCGARATAATCAYGTTTGGTTCATGTTAGCCGACCCTAATTATGGGATTAAGGCTTTGATTGATTGATTGAATTTCTTAGATTGGATGTTTTAATATTCAATTGGACTGTAGTTGCTCAATATTACATTCAATTGTGTATTTCAAGAAGACATCTCAATTCAGATAAACAGAAAATCACAATTGAAACCCCTGTCAACAAAATCAAACCCTAAAAATTGAAGACAAACATACCTTTCACCTCCAATGGCACTTCCTCCGTTCCCCTTACAAAAATAATTGTGTGGTGTAATATGTTAAATCACCTTGTTTGAGCAACACTTACGTTGACAATGCCGGATTATTGACTTTTTCATCGGAAAGAGGCAGCTTGGTACCTTATAACAAAGCTTAAATTTAGTTTGGTATTTCCCCACAAAATGTTATGTTTCCTTGGACTTGGGGTGGTCTGTTTTTATTTTTTGAGTTAGAGCCTAAGAGGTTGCTTTAGGAATGGTAACCCCACTTAGTGGTATTCCATAATTATTCTTCAAATAAAATGACTACTTTTGCTTTTTTGGTATTGAGATTTGCTTCTTTGAGCTTCTATTTTTCTTCATGCTTTCTTTCTACCTTGTTGCACTTGGTGTTTAGTATTGTGAGCTTATGTGAATACTTTTATTACATGTTTTGTTTTGATTAGTTCTCTCTTCTTCTCTCTATATATATTCCTTTCTATTCATTTTCTTTTCTCTCCCCCTTTTCTGTCTCTCTGCTGGACTGCTGTGGGGCATCTGTTGGAACTCAGCCCAATCGAATTCTCTTAGTAACAATTCATCAAATGGTCTATCCAATAACCGTGGATGTGCTGCATCAAGTTTTTTCTCCAAATGGGTTTGTGGAGAAGATTGTCACGTTTCAGAAGTCAGCTGGTCAGCTTGTTCAAGTTTTTCTCTCTTTTCTTTCTTTCTTTCTTTAATTGTTTTTATATTTTAACATTTAATATTGCCTATATGTAATTTGACTTGGCATGTGTTTATGACCGAAGTTATTCCTTTGGCAAAAAAATTCTGCAATGTGCATATCCGATACTTTGTATAATTTACAATTTTCAACATTTGTCTATAATTTTTTAGAGGCCTAGTATTTGTTTTGTAATTGTAGATAATATCTYGTCTCTTGTTCTTTTTATTTGAAAGACCAATTTCTTCTGAGAATGTTTGTTTTGTAGGTTTTCAAGCCCTTATCCAGTATGAATTACTCCAATATGCGGTCAATGCTCGAAACTTGCTTCAGGTTTTAGTTTAATTGAAGATAATCCTGTTTGATTTTGATATTGGTTTTGCACGTTATATACTTCTATAGAGACCTGCTTGTGGCACTTTTGAATGATTTGACTTCACTGAATCTTCTTTTAGGGGCGCAATATCTATGATGGTTGCTGCCAACTGGATATTCAATTTTCAAAGTATGTTTGAACTCTGAATTACTGAAGTTATGTTGTGTTAGCAGTTCMATTGCYGTTTGCTTTTGTTTCCATACATTGATTTGCACAACATTCACCCATTTTTTTACTCGTTTAAGTTATGTAGAGTAATTTGTTTTAATATGTCCATGCAGTCTTGAAGAATTGCAAGTGAATTACAACAATGAGCGGACCAGGTTGGTCCTAATTTGYACACTGCAAATTTCCTTTAACCTTGCAAAAGCATTCTTAATTAAGTTGCAACTGTGGCATTACTGATACTATGATACTGCATTGTTTTTGTGCCATATGCAGGGATTTCACAAACCCATCCTTGCCAGCTGAACCAAAAGGCAGGTCTTCTCAGGTAAATGCTGTCTAGGAATATGTTCACTTCTMTCACTATAATGCTACAATAAAATAATGTTGAATTTCGTAACAGCCTGGCTACGTAGATGGTGGTGGTATGTATCCCCTTCCTGCGGGTGGATCACCAGGTGAGCAGTTTTGTGGTTTATCTTACCCTGTTTTCTTGTAATGCCATTCCAACATACAATGTCTAATTGTTTTTCCTCCTTTTTGCTTTGGGGTGTTTCAGTTGCATTTCCACAGGTACTTTTCAACAAGTGAAATGCTGAAGGTTTTTTTTTACTTGGTGATGCTGATGCTTCCATATATTATTTACTCACATTAGTTTGTGTGTGTCTGTGTGTGTGTTCTTTATAGTAGTATGTCCATTCTGTAACAAAGTACTGAGACGTAATTTTTACCAGAAATCTTATTTTTCTCCATRATATATCATATGTGTGATGTTTTGTGATCGTCTCTATGCGAGTATTGATTAGAGCTAGTATGCCAATTTTAGTTATGACAGTATACAGATCCATGTTACGAACTTACGATTGCATGGGATAATCATTTTTAATTGATGTAGCTTTCCAATTTTGTGATTATGGCTTTGATTAGTTAATTGATGCTCCATCTGTAACGTAATCAATTCAAGAATTGTACTTTTTTGTTTAACTTCTAATAACTTATACTAAAGCAATTCCCCAACCTCCTGCATCTTTTCCCCCCAAAAACGCAAATCACTATTATTAATTTATTGGCATAAAAATTAAATTAAAATAATATCATATAAACTAATAAATGTGCTTTGACAATGTAATTATCTAAGTCTTCAACACACACCCTTAGTTAACTTATAATTTTCTTCCAAATTGCATTTGAAAATAGACCTCTAATACATTTATTTTATTCATCACTATTGTGTATATATACATCATTTTTTATGGTGATAACAAAAGAATTATTAAAAGAAAATATTTTGTAACATTGATGGAAAATTATTAATATATAAGTGATAAATTACATCATATTTTTGGGTATTATTGCATTGGTTGCTAAAAAGTATTTATTAATTTTTAACATAAACTCAATTATAATCTCTTGATCTATCTATCAATAAATATAAAAAAAAAATCTTTATTTCAAAGTTTAACATTATTGTTCCTAAATAAAATCTTCATATTAAACAAGTTTTACAAGTATTTAATGAATAAATCGTTGCATCGCACGGGTTGTTAATCTAGTTATTAAATAAGCTAATGCTAGATTAGGAAAAGAATTAGATGGAGGTGGTCCCAAAAAAAAAGGAGGGAAAGGGGAGAGTTGTTAAAAAAGACAAAAAGTTCGTAAACAATTCGGATCACTTTTTTGCCTATTTCATTAGTGTAAATTTAATTGGGCATGTTTGGGAAAAAGTAGCGGTAGAGGTAGCTGTCAGCTGTAGAAGGTAGATGTCAGCTGTAGCGGTAGGTGTTAGCTGTCAATTGGTAGCGGTTGAATATGCCGGTGAGTAATGGTTCAAAATGGAGTGTTTGGTAAAAAAGTAATAGGTTGAAAAATTGTGATATTCATTAAAAATAATATTTATCTTAAAAAAACTAATTATATTTATTTATAATATGCACACATAACATACCATACAATACAATTTTTTTTAACGAGCATACCAACTAGCATATTATTATACCATACAATAAAATTTATTATAACTCTTAAGTTGCATCTTCCAAAATAAGTAATTTGAATGATGTAAATACGTATAATAAATAAAATTATCTTATAAAAAATTAATCAAAATTAGTTATCTTATGCAAAAAAAAAATAAAAAAATAAATATAACTTTGAAGAAAGATATATGTAGTATTTCTTATTTTGAATAAAATTTGATAATAATAAATTAAAAAAAAAACTTAAACTTAAAGGTAGCTTAATCTTCAAACGTTATATCCTGTATGCTTTTCTCAAACTCTACTTCAACATCTAGCCCAATCCAAACACCCATATTATTTTAGGTTAGCTTATTGACCTAGTCAAAGACTCTTAAACGCTATCCTAAACTCTACATCCAAACATACCCAAATATTTATAGAGGAGTTAAGAAGGGGTAATATGATAATTTTGTCATTAAAAATTTACCAATGAAGAAAGTTGTACAATTGTTGCGAATTTTTTGTTACACCCAAATAACGGAAATTGTTGAATTTATTTCTTACAAAGAGGAGTGCAATACCCATACATAATAATACATAATATTATTGTGTTTCTAAAAAGGTTCTGCCTCATTTGTTCTTTTAGTTCAATAATGTCTTAAAATTCTGATTTTTTTCGTGATTGGCACATTGTTTACTTGCTAGACAATACTATTAGTTTTCTTTTTTTTAAACTATGGAGAATATATAAATGATTACTAAAAACAAACTATGTTGTCAGCTTTAATGTGGATGGACATTTTTTTGATGTTTATGTGATTATATTTTCTTGTTTTTTTTTTTTTGCGATTTTCACCCTACATTTTATGTTTGCATTTATACGCTTTCTGGTGAAGTTAAAACAATGATCATGTTTTCATTTTTATATTAGATGGCAAACCATGCAGCTATTGCAGCTGCTTTTGGTGGTGTGTTTCCTCCAGGAATTAAACAGGAATGAACGACAGGTGTACAAGTCCTTGTTTCCAACTTAAATCTGATGTAAGTCTGTACCTTTTCTTTCACTCTTTTGCTTTCCTCAACTGTGTACTTTATTTGTTTGCATTTTACTTGCTATACACTTCTAAAAACTGCGGGCTCCTAGGCAATTTTTGTAGAAAAAAGGGAGAAAGGGAGAAAGAAAAGGAGGGGCCCCCCTGTGAGAGTGGAGAGAGTTTTTTTTTCGCTCGAGTGCATAGAAGTATAGCGACGTACAGCCAGTTGTAATTATGATAACTATATTTACCAA
>SNQN01003187.1:53125-64118 GCA_008642245.1 Bassia scoparia
GTTTGTAAAATTTCAAGTCAATGAAGCAAAATTAGTATTTGAGTAAAATGTGTTGGTATTACTTGAAATTTGTATTACTCTTTATTTGTTTGATATGTGTGCAATAAAATTATTGTGAATCTTTTCATATTTAAAAATGAGTGGAGGAGATAAGTTTGAGTGAAAGATCGAAAATAAAGAGGAAATAAGTAAAGGGTAACATGAGATGTATTAGGGGTAAAAATAACACTAATGAGTAAAAAAAGTAAAGTATGAAAAAGAAAATAAAACAAATTAAAGAATAAAAAAAAATACTAAAAAAGAAACGTATAGAATAAATTGAAACGGAGGCAGTGGTTTTCAATTCGAATCAAATAAATAGTTTTTGTGTTAAGTATATTAATGTGGACTAAACTTGTCTATTTTTCATTGTTTGGGTCCCAAACTTTTTTTKTTCACCTTGGTACTTTAAATGAAATATTAGGTCACTTAACCACACTAAAACCCACCTAAGGTTATTAATTGCACAATTAAAATAAAGAATCACTCTCAAAACTCAAAAAATGTACAGGACAGGGACGAGTCTTAAAACCCACCTAAGGTTATTAATTGCAAGTGAGATGGGTCTTGGTATGGTGGATGGTGGAACAGGGTCACAGGGATGTGGATTAAAATTTTACCAATCATGGGGAAGGTGATGGATTTTAGGTTACACTCTTCCCACTCCATCCCCATTTGTAAATTATAAAAYTATTATATTTTATATTTAAATATTCACAATTGCTTTTTATAATCAATATACAAGTATCTAAAATAACCAAAGGTATTTTCCTCATATGCCCTTGAGGTATAGCGTAATAAGTAATAACTCATGTACCCCTGAACTTTTAAAAACGCCCCATATATCCAAATACAATTACTCTAATGGAAAAACTAATATTGTTAGTCTTTTCCCTCAATTAACCTCCAATTCAATTAGGGTAACCCCTAATCTCTTCTACCCTCATCCCTTCTCTTTCCTTCCTATAGAGGAGAGACTTCAGTTAACCAGTTCGGTTATGGTTCGAACCAAACAGTTTAGTTGATTTCAGTTCAGTTAATTCCATTTCTTTACCGTAGTCCGAATTGTTTCAGTAATAACTTTTTGGGTTACAGTTTCAAACCAACACGGTTAATTATCTTTTTTAGTTCAGTTCGGTTCAGTTGCAATTGTTATTGGTTCAATCCATATGGTTTCAGTTCAAACGGTTAATTATGTTATTATCAATTTCAGTTAAACAGTTTTTATCAGTTAGAATTTGGTTGAATTTAGATTCTTACTTAAACCAAAATGGTTTGATTGAGCGAGTAATTGTTGTTGATCTAAACCACGTGTTTTCGATCAGTTCAAATRGACTATTGTGTAACTTTTAATTTCAATTCAACATATACTTCGGTTGAATTCAATTTCGTACATTAACCATATCAGTTTTAGTGATTAAATTGTGTCGTTTGCACCTTTTTGACTACTTTTCAATTTTAGTAAAGAACTAGCTATAAAGTAAGTATACGTAAATTATATGTAAGTCTATGTAAATGCATTGTATGTCTATATCTATTATATGAAAGTATATGTCAATTTAGCTACAATTAATGAAAAACATATTATAACCTTCATACTTGACACCTACCATACACCGAGACTAGGTTTTGTAACTTACTACTCACTCACATGTATTAATATTGTCTTAAATGTTGATATTGTCTTAAATGWTAATTATCAAAAGGTCATAAATTTAGTTAAGTCTATGTAAATGCAATKTAAGTCTATATCTATTATATATGTGTCTATATCAAATTATCCATAATTAATGAAAWACGTATTATATATCACAAAAGTGCTCAATCTCATTGAATTTATTACTATCTAAAGTCTGTATTAAATCCAGTGGTAGTATYTATTACATTTCACAAAAGATTACAAAGTCATTCCATTTCACTGAAAAAGGTATCAACASCATCYGAATACAATTCTAAAACCARTTGAAGCTTAATTAATATTTAAGTTAGTATGTTAGCAAAATTACATCTGCTAATTGTCAAAGCTACAATTAAATCTAGTAGTAACAGTTGTAATGTATTTAWAAGACTAAAAGTTATAATAAAATTACATACCAAAGAAGCGGCYGAAGTAAGCCTCCAGTTAAAGTTTTTCGTTTGGTGTAATGACTAATTTCTGTGAAAGTTAGCAATCTTGTTCTAAACAATTATAGTTTCTCATTTAATTTCAATTTAAGTTTAAAATCAGTTATAATTTTCAGTTTATTCATTTAGTTCAGTTTAATCGGTTTATAGTTTTTCATTAATTCAGTTCAGTGTACAGTTCGGTTTGTTTTCTTAAGATCAGTTCATTACAGTTAGATCATTTCAGTTTCAGTTTCAGTTCAGTTTCGGTTCAGTTCAATGCAGTTCACATTGATTGAATTGACTTAAATTCAGTTTATATTTTAATTATGGGTCAACTCAGTTCAATTAGTTCAGTTCAGTTCATCAACAATGCAGTTAAACCTACAGTTTTTACCAAAGTCACTGCTCTACCTTCCTACGTCCACTATCATCATTGTGCTTTCTCCCACTTCAAAATTCAGTGTCGAACCACAATACCAATGACCACAGACAGTAATAAACCACTATTAAATTCAACCAATATCAAGGTGCAATTTGTCCAAATTGTAGAATAAATTAAACCCAATAATTTTTTGCCTAAAAACCTTAGAATAACCATAAAATTGCAAAAATCTCATTCTAAAATTACCAGCATTCTTGTTGTCAATATCTCATCTAGAAATTCTTTATCAAATATCGCAACACAAATTTTATGTCAATTTCATCAATATTCGAAGCCCTAATTCAAATGTGTACTTTGTTAACTAACGCAACTACTTCATCAAGAATTTCAACTTTATATCTTTTTTGTTCCAAAAAAGTGTTACCCCAACAAAATCAACTTGCATTATAAACTCGGCAATTATAATCTTCTTGGGAAACACTAGTCATTTGTAAATGAAAAATTTTCCAAACTACCTACAGTTGGAATCGAATTTGCAAGAACTACATATTGTACGTTTTTTTTTGTCAAAAACTACTATTTCAATTTTTTTTTGTTGACACTACTTAATTATCATTTCGGCGTTGACCTCATTTTTCGACGTTGACCTTATTTCATCGATGTTGACTTCATTTTTTCTGGCGTTGATCCATACTTTTTCTATAAACCTAAACTCATTTTGATGCATGCAAATCGAGGCACCCCATACCATCGAGATTGTCTGATCATTTTCTTTCAAATTTCGACCTCAAATTGACTCCTAATGGCCAAAAGTGACCCCGAAACAATAAGTAAGGTATTTGTTTCAAATCTAATGAACTGCAAATAGAGGTGACCCAAGTAAGTAGGTTAGATTGCTCTGATTTTTTTTTTTTAAAAAAAAAATCAACCTCAAATTCGACCATCGAGGGCCATGAGGCATCAAAACTTTAAGTAATATTTTTCCAAAATCATTTCGAGGCATGACAATCAAGGCGACCTCGTATGTAGGTTGAGGTTGATTTATTTCTTTCAATTCCAGATCACAAAATTTTCGAACATAATGGGAAAATGTGGCCCACAACTTTAAGTAGTTATTTTTTGAAATCATTTTGAGGCACGCAAGTCTAGGTGACCCCAGTACTAGGTAAAAATGAGTCGATCATTTTTTCGAATTCTTTCTTCAAATTCGAACATAAAGGAAAAAGTGATCTCACAATTGTTAAGTAAGGTATTATTCGAAATAATTTAGACACGCAAATTGAGGCGCCCTCGTACGTAGTAGGGTGGGATTGATCCCATCATTATTTCGACATTCCGACCTCAAAATTCGACGAGAGGAAAACTCTGGAAATGAAGACAATGCGGAAAATGAAGTAATGCTGAAAAAAGATGGTCACACTAGAAATGGGTATTCGTTAGTGTCCACAAACAAACAATAAAAGTAGGTAGTTTTTGGAAAAAAAATAGTTATTTTTTCGCAAAGTCACTCAAATGTGGGTAGTTTTGGATAAAATTCCCATTGTAGTTGTGCTAAAAATTGCAATTATTTCGTCTAAAATTCGCAGATTGTGTAATCAATTTTTTGTATTTTAGTGTATTTTTTTTCTGTAATTAGGCTTGCATGACTCTCCCTCATCAATGGAATAAATTGCTTAGTTTTTTAGAGAGATAAATAATAAGGTTTATTAAGTTTTAAGGTGTTTTGGGTTTAACAAATAAATTTGGGTGTTTAATAAAGGTTAAAATGAATTTGAGTTAATGGTGTTAACTTTTCCTTAGAATAAGGGTATTTGGGTTATTATCTCTAATCTCGGAGTTATGAGATGTTTTAAATGTTTTGGGATATATGGGTTATTCGGTATACCTTAGGAGTATATGATGAATGACAAACTTGGTAACGGTCGTTGAAAACAATAAACCAATTCGAGCAACAAAAATTAAAAACCAACTAACTAGCTACAAAGTATAGCAAGTAAGGGTCGTACCAAGAGATTAAGACGTTGCTTGTGTTTTACACTTAAGTTTGGGAAGATAACTAATTTGAAGTGAAATTGCTAAAACTAGAAGCAAAGCTAAGGAAATACGATTTGAAATAAATAACTATCACAAGAACACTTAGGAATACTACTTTGCCCACTATATACAGGATTTGAATGCAATCAACAGGTTTAGTCTCAATCAACATTTAAGCAATGTGATCTTAATTAGCAAATTATTTGGAATCATCTCCCAGTCATCCAAACTCTACCAAACTTGCTCAAAACAAACCCCCTTCAAGTTTTCAAAAGAATTAGTCAAAAATTGATTAAACCAATACCTATAACAACTCCTCCAATCCCTTCAAAGGTGAACAAGGCAAACTCTCCCTCTCAAAGCCTTGGGTGGTCAAATCAAACCAAGTAAGATTGAGAAACCACAATTTTGAGAACAAGGATTGTTGAAAAGAGATGATAATATCATTTGACATTAATGGATTATAGTTAGGCTCCCCAGCATCCCTAAGCTAGAAAACTACACACAAGAGCATGATTAAAGCAAGAAAACAACCAAATGCAAAATGAATCATAAAAATAGCATTGAAGCCAAAACCAAGCAAATTAAGTATTGAATAACTTGCTCAATCTAAACCAAAATCAACAAAAAACAACATCAAAGACTCACAATCACACTAAGACCAATCTATCAACAAATGGAATAAAAAAAGTATTGAAGAAGACCACAAAAACCTAGAAAAGGAAATTGCTAAAAACATAAAGTAACGAAATCAAACTGAAAACTAATGCAGAATTAGAATTACCTCAAAAAAGATATGAAATTTTGCATATTAAAGCCTTTATGCATAAAAATTAAGTTAGAATTAGAGCCAAAACAAGATCAAGAATAAGTAACTTTCTCTCTCCTAAAACTATGAACAAAGGAAGAAGATGTAAAGAAATTTGGGAGAAAACAAAAAACTAAATCTGAAAATWGTATTGAAAATGAAAATTACAACTAAAAATGAATTCTACTCTTTATTCTCTAATTACTACATCCTTAATTCTCTCTCCTAAAAACTATATATAAAACTCAATTACAAAGCTTACAATATTTACAAGATTGCCATTACTAATTCCCACATGTGCAAATACACCTAAAGAGTCAAGGTCAAAGCCACTCAAAGGAGCAGTCAACGCCAAAAAATTCAACGAAATCAGCCRCCACGTAGGTGCGTGCAGAGGCGCGTGCTGCCAAAAAAGCGTGTGTGGAGGCGTGCACGCGCCTTTTTGCTTCTAGAAAGGTGTGAAGGCACGTGTGGGGACGCACGGGTGGCCATAGGGAGGCACATGTGGCTGCCTCGATGCGCGCACGTGCCTTTTTCTTTCTGTTTGAAGGAGAAGGCTGCAGGCATGTGCAATGGAGCAAGTGGTCAGGGGATGGCTGCCTCGATGCGCGTGCACGCATTTTTGCTTCTGCTTTGGTAATCTGGCCTGCTCAACTACTCTAACTTCAAACAACGATAACTTTGCGCTCAGTGCTCGGAATGCAGCTTATAATATATCGTTGGAAAGATTTCGAAGTCTACTTTTCAACGCAAAAGATCTCACCTGCAAATTCAAAGTGTGAAGAAAGATATGGTTCGAAGAAGGTGTTAGAGTACAATTTCAATTACTTTAAAGGTCAACCTTCACAAATACAACAACGCCAACACACAACAAAGTACAACACTAGCAAATTCATGCCATGGAAACTTGTAAACACTCACAACACTTGCAATTGAGTGTATAAGAATAGAAAAGAAGAAAATCAAGTTAAAAACCTATAAAAACTACTAAAAACTAACAAAACTCTATAAAACTATACAAAGTGGAAATCTAACCAAAAGCCTAGTAAAATGATATCGAAAACACACAAATTGGCCAAAATAAGGAAGAAATMAGTGCCTAAATGTGACCATTTTTGGCACTTATCAACTCCCCCCAACAGTACACAATGTAGGCTAAAGGTTGGGTGAGGATAAAAATATTTGGCTTGTAGTGATATACCTACACAAGTGAAGTTTACAAACATCAAACCAAACTTTGGAGATTGAGGTGTCCCAATTCACATCACTCACACACTTGGGAGGCAAGTTTATAGCACACTTGCTTTCTCCCATACAACTTGCTACACTTTAAACTATTTTCCCTTTTTGTGCTTGTTTTTGGATTCTTCTTTATTTTTCTGTTTTTTTCAATGCACTTGGAAATTACTTTGCAATAYTGTACTATTGCATTTCACTACACACTTTACAACACTTTGAGGCTTTATTTACTTAGCCTTTACAAACACAAWAACCACACTTCACTTGTCTTCTAGGGCTAAAAACATGTGAGAATTTGGCTATGAGGTACATAATATGGCTAACAAAGGATCGGAAAAGCTCCAAAGGGTGTAAAAGTGTATGAAAACCCAAAATTTATTCTTTATATTTTTCGGATTTTTTTCTTCAAAACTCACTAGTAAACCTAGAAGTAGAAATTTAATTTTTGAGCTTGAATTAGTATGAAATAAAATTGGGCATTTTAGATATTGATATGCAAAAATTTAAAAACTAAAAAAAGATTAATCCAGCATACTAAAAATATATCACAAAAACCAAATCTAACCTAACTGAATCACACAAAAACTACTCAAAAATAATGTTTCTCACTTGAATAAATAACCATATTCACAATATAAACACACAACTTCACAATTTAAAAAGTAAACTCAAGTAATTAACAATCTAAACACATGGTAAGCATGGAACAACTTGAATAATTACAAACAAAGCATCCAAATTCAATGACAATCTAAAAAATGATTAAAAGAAAGTATTAGAGAAATGTTTACCAGCATTAAACCAAAACTTATAATGATTTGCTAATACTCCAAGCAACACCACCGAAATAAAAACGTGCCAGAATTGAAATAATTGAGGGAAATGAAAAGAATGATTTTCTTTTTAAGTTGGTAAAATATTGTGACACTTTGAGTGAAGACAGGAGTGATATGCGGTGATTGAAGTTTGGAAATGTGATTGAAAAGGAGTTTTGAGTTTGAAATATAAGAAAATGAATGAATGATGAAAAGAATTAAAAAAGAAAAGAAAAAATAAGGAGGGGAAGTGAGTGCCAGTTACTGGTGAGGTGGACGTGATGGGTCTGGGTGAGTAGGGGAACAAAAAAGAAGAAAGACAAATAAAAAAAAGAAAAGGAAAAAGAAAAGAAAATGGGAAGGAAAAGGGGAATCGTTGAGTGAGGGATTATTTATTTATATTTTTTTAAACAAACTTCCCTCTTATTATTTGACTCCTCCAAAAATGCCATATTTATATTTTCAACATTTTTTTAAAAAATAAATAAAAAATTTGGCAACCCTTTCAATGCAGAACCAAAGCGGCCTAAATCAAAACAAAAATCACCTTCATCACAAATCCAAAAAACCACCAAAATTACAAACACACCTCCAACCTCAAAACTCACAAAAATAAAAAATAACAATTCAATTACACACAACCTTTCTTCATAACACACCAATAAACAAAGCTCAACAGGTGTCAACCCTTAAGACCAAAACCAAAAACCAAAAGGTACCACCACGAAGCACAGATACACAAAATAAAACCACACACACCAAACACAAACAAGAGCCCTTAGCAAATGCCTAGATCCACACAAAATAAAAGAGAACAGGCCGAAGCCCTCGGGTGCTCCCGGACAGCGCTTCTTACATCACTATACTTGACCCACCAATAACCCATTCAAGGGTCTTTCAATACAAGCAAAACGAAAAGTGCACTAGGCCTGAGCACATCCATCACTGCACATAAACAATGATCGATAAAGAATATTTTGAGAAGAGAAATTGAAGCACTCCTCAAGCCTCATCAGGGGATTTTCTCATGTTCTTCCTTTTTGACCCCTTGAGACTTGAACAACGATGGAGTGCTCCAAACCAAATAACTTACCAATCGTACCACAAGCAACTTGGGAATGCCAGCAATCAACAAGACCCTCATGTAGCCTCGAACCATCCCTTATCATCATTATCTCTCTTCTATGTGTTCTTTGCATCACACTCACCTACTCACAAGCCCCAAGCAATACAACATAGATATAAAGGAGTATAGTCAGAAGATGAGAATACATATATCAATGAAGTCTCAGAAGAGCATAGTGAACCAAATTGCTTTATTCCACCCTTGGAGTTCGCCACTCCGCTTCTCGAACACACTCGCTCCTTAACCAATTGTAGCTTAATACCTTGCTTTCATATCCTACAGCCCGAAGTAGCTAGAGAATACTCCCTATATGACGAATGTGTCATGGTTGTCATAATTATGACCACAAATGTTGTTGAAGGTGTGCTCTTCTTAGCCCACTTCACAAAGCCATCTTCAGCCACGCGACGGAAACGGCTAGTTCCGTCGGCGAATGGACTGGAGTGTTGGAGGTTTAGATTAGTAAGCGCCGAGCTTTTTGAGCAATCGGGAGTGTGATAAACTTATCCCGCACCAAGATCACATAAAGAACTTGATAGGGGGATGGAAACAAGATAACACTCTTTCATATTGCATGACACAAGTTCCTACTTTCAAAACTCCTCCTAATCATGAAAGATAACTGCTAGGGTATGTTTACATTCAAGGAAAAAGCTATTCTTGCTGTCACAATTGCCAATATTTTCTATTCTCCACTATCGACCAAAAGGATCACATTAATGGAAGAATTAAGCCACAAATAAAACCTATGGTTTCGTGAATATTATTATGGGTTTCAATGGTGCCGCATTATCCTAAACCAAGTCCAATTGAATGCTCAACATCCTGGCCAAAGAGTATCTTGAAAAGAGTGTGTCAAAGCATACTTCAGGAGTCGGGAGTTTAGAGAAATTTCAAACTCGGCCCTAACACTGGATGGTATACTCTATTCTGGAAGTATGTCCAAGCTTGAGATACAAGATATTCGAAGAAGACGGGAATGTTCCAATAATTTCCCATATTCCTAATTCCAATTATTTAGAGTCTATAAAAATAAAAGTCCACACTTGAAGTCTTTTTCAGTTTGAGTTGAGTTTTGGTTCGTTTGTCATAAGTTGGATTTCATGGTTTGGTTGTAATTTTAAGTTTGTTTTAGTTTCTAAAATTTAGAGAGTCGTTAATTGTTACTACAATTTCAGAGTTGTGTTTACAAATTCTAGTTTTCCAGACTTTTGTTTAAGTCGAATTGCCAACTTAGGGTTTCTTGAGATTCGAGTTGTAATTATTTTAGCTTTTTATTTTTACTTAGAGAGAGTCTTATTATTAAAGTCAGTGCACAAAGTTCCAAGGGGGCTTTGGTATCGACTTGGCTGTTAAAATGGGTTCAAAATAGTTTCGTAATTAAAGAAGAAAGGCTAAACATGCAGAATTAATACTCAATTCAGAATTAAAAGGATTTCTTGGCTCAACTAACTTTTTTCTTTGCTCTTTGCTTCTTTGATTCTCACTATTATACTATATATATTATATATATAATAATATATAATTATATATAATATAAATATATATATAATATATAAAATTATTTATGCTAACCCTTGTTTTGCAGCAAACTTCTCTCTCTTCATCACTCGAAATTCTACCTCTCTCTAAGTGCTCTGTTTTAAAATTCAAATTCGAAAACATTGTTTCATCCGAGTACTGTTCATCATCTTCCTCGATCAAAAATAAAAATTAACCACATGGGAAGGAAAACCGGTGCTAACACAGCAAGGACAGGGAGGGGAAGAGGACATGCAACTGATTCCTCTCACTGAGTAGCGGAACACTGAATTGCCCTTAAACCCTCTCAAACCGATCAAAACCCAACTGAACCGATTTCTACTGTAGCTTCCAAAACCCCTTCTCCCAAAAATCACCTACCCCCACAAAAGATCCATGACAAAAATCAMCCTCACCACAAAAATCAGCCCAACCCACATCAATGGAGATTGTGCCTCACGATGGTCCCTCCGAAGTTGTTGGTTCCACTATTGAGGAATCAACACAATGTAAGGGGGAACATCCAGAGGTACAAYGAACTCTAAACAAGGAGTTGGAGGATGTTGTGACTGAAAAGGAGGAGGATGTAGAAATCACTGGTCAAAAGAAGGGGACACACGTRRTTGATCTTTCAGTTCGTGAAAGGYTAAGGTTAGTTGTGAAGAAGGAGGTAGAGGAAGTGGTGGAGGAACAATCTACTGGCTCTTCTCAGGGAACCAAGAGGAAARGAGTACCAGCCAAAACTCCTCGTKCTTCAAGAGGTAAGTCTGTAGAGGTAAGTCTGTAGGTAACTCCTCGTACCCACTACTGGTTCTACTGACCARAGTGCTAGAGTAGTTTTGTTTGGTTGTTGAGTTGAGGTTGGTTATTTTGATGTTCCTGCTATATCTAAGTTCAAAGATGGAAATGGGGCAAGCATCCTT
>SNQN01003188.1:5365-21590 GCA_008642245.1 Bassia scoparia
ACTAGGCTCACCAATCCAGTTCGTCTAACTGCTGCAACCATGAGCTTGTTAATTTTTGGCATTATGTGAGTTAATCAAGTGGCTTGCCACTTGGTAAGGCACTTGTGATTTTTCTACATTATTAGTTTATGAACTTATTGGATTGTTTGTGATTTGTCTGCATCTTTAAAATTGCCAGCTGCTTACTTTCTTTGTGATATTTAAATATAGGTCATGCATTTCTTTCACTATATAACTTGGCTGAAGTTTTGATTTTCCCCAGTATTGTTGCCTTTGTTGGTTCTTTACTTATAAGTTAGGCACAATAGAATTAGTGCGACTGATTATGGTGGTGTAAGGGTTGAGTATCAAAATTTTATATTATTTGGGTGAAGTGGTAGATACAACTAGATAGTATGTTCTCATTCATTTTAGAAAAAATGAAATTTTCTTCATCGATGCCTTTGTGTTTACCCCTGCTACAAGTCGTGTTGGATTTATTTTTCCATGTGTGTATTGAAGTGTTCTTATTGAATTGTATTTGAAAATTGACATGATTTTATAAACATATGCATGTTATATGTGTAAGTTCAGGTTTTTTGAATAGGAAAATACTTGTGAATAAAACCCCTCTTTGTCTGTTGTAACTTGGAACATTGGACAAGTTTTTTCTGATGCATGACATTCGATTGCAGGTTTTATTTTAATTTTTGTTTGATTAGGGAATTGAATGTTGTTGAACAGATGCTACTGTAGGAGTTCATATAGTGTCAATACTAGGACAGCAGTCATGTTCTATGGGTGTATAGGTTGAAAGTTTAAAAAAGGATCCCCCTGTATCATTTGTATCTCAATGGTACTTGACATTAAGATCAGAGTTAGTTCATTCAACTATTCTAATTATCTCATCTCTTAAATGTTTTAAACCTTTTATGTGATTCAACCTGCACTGRTAATTCACTTCTGATATTTTAATTGTTGAGGAAGTGTCAGTTCATTTAAGCCCTTTTTAGGTAATAGAAGGCTAAATATATTGCCTCTTGTTTTAGGCTAAATTGATTAGTGACACAATATTATCTTGATTATAAGACAAAGGAGTATAATCTAATCGATCTTGTCAATCTAGGTAAGTCATTGTGATTTTACATATTACTGTAGTTTAAGATCTACTTACTTACCACTTGAATAATTTGAGCCATTTTTACTTTATTTTTATGTGGGATTCTGTTTTATGCAGGAATGTGTTCTCCAACGGGGCAAATATGGGTCGGCAGATAAGGTATGCTGATGAGGAATCAGTAAGTCGGGAAAAAGAGTCAAAAAATCAGTTAAGTTTGGAAAGGCTGGAGCTAAGCATGCCATGATAAGCTTTGCAAAGAAAACCAGCAGCTGCTATGTAGGAACTATGGAATATAATATAACCCATTTATTGTTGTAGTGTTGTACCATGTTGATTAGCTAGGGACCTAATATTGTATAACTTATGTTATTATCCTTAGAATACAATGAGAAAAATTTGTGAAAAAAAATACACTAGATTAAACCCTAAATTAAGTGGAAAAAACATAAAAAAAATTTAAAAAAACCTTACCAAAAAGCTCGACCAAACCGAAACCCTAAAAAAATTGGGGTCTCAAATCCGAAACCATAACAGAGGGTAATTGGGAGTGGCGGCGCAGAGGAGGGTGGGTGAGGGTGGCGGCGGCGCAGAGGGAGACAGATTGAGTGGCGGCGCAGAGGAGAGGAGGAGGAAAGCAGCAGTGGGTTGCTTGCGGCGCAGATCCAAGGGGAATAATGGAGAAAAAAAAGGGGACTGGAGGCGGCGACAGCGGTGGCGGACGGCGGCGAGCAGGAGGGAGGGAGTTCGAAGAGAGTGAGGGAGTTCGAAGAGAGTGAGGGAGGGTTTGGGCTTGAGGGAGTTCGAAGAGAGTGTATGAGGGAGTTCGAAGATGTAGAGAGAGAGTTTGAGTGAAAAAATACACAGGGAATGTGCTGGACTGCTGGTAAGTGAAAAATAAAAAAATAGCGACCGACTAATCGGTCGCTAAATATATAAAACCACGGAAGGTTAACCCGATTCCCCCCTCCGCCAAAATTTTGAATTAGCGACCGCTATATCGGTCGCTAATAGCGATCGATTATTAAATCGGTCTCTAATAGCGACCGATCAGTCGGTCGCTAATAGCGACCGATCAGTCGGTCGCTAATTCTCAGCGACCGTTTTCAGTCGCTGACGATCGCTAATTGCGACCATTTAAAAATCGGTCGCTAAAAGCGGTCGCCCGAAGCCAAATTTCTAGTCGTGTGATATAGTGTCCACAATTATTAATATGGTGTCAAAATTAATTAATAGTTATGGTATTCTAACTTTTTTGTCTTTTACCTCATGGGACATATGATTTTTGTCAACACCATATTATTGTGTATAGACACCATATTATTGTGTGTGAACACCATTTCTAAATAGATATTGACCAATTATCCCAACCGTGTTATGGATCTATATGCCCTCTTACCCTTTTTAGGAGTGAGTAATGTGATCATGTGATCTTATCCTATTTTAGTATTTAGTTATACATTTAATGACAAAATGTAATATATTAGGACAAATTTTGTTTACACTTATTAATTAATGTATTACACCTTTGAAATCTGAAACTTTGTAGGAAGTAGTTGATAAGAATGTAATATTTATTTGTAGATGTAGAATTGTAAGAAAGAAAAAGTCATACATTCACACAGTGACACCCACAATATCCTAATGTGGATTAATGATAGAATCAATGTTTGATTTCAAATTTGTCTTCTTTTTCAATCGATCATAAACACCACTAGCTTGTTGAAGTAGCTAGCTTAGGGATCAAAATTAAAGAGTGTACACCTAATTTGGGTCCCATTATATCAAAATCTGCCTATATAAATACATGGTTTGGCCTTAGCATTCTTCACTCAAACCATAATATAAGATAGATTCACTCAAAAATGGCTCACTCAAAAGCTTTACTCTTTGCTTTCTTCTTTGCTTTGACTCTTCTCATTTCTTCTGAGGTCTCAGCTCGTCAGCTTTCTGAGGCTACCACTGAACAAACACGTGAGTTTCTTACTTACTAATTGCTATGCATTTTATGCATGTTACCATTATTTCATGTGGTTGATCTCATACGTATGCCTTTTAAGCATAATTATATAAGTTATCCGTTTTTCATTATTTAGTTACAAATGAATTTGTATATATATGTCACGAATAATACTCATTTACGACAAACATGTAAAAATGAAGAAAGTATTTTATTCTGTCTGAGAGCACTACAAGTATATCTTTGTTTACTTTTTAATGTAAATTGACACATTTCACTCATAACTATATGTAAAGACAACTATGCAGTTGTTGAAATATATTTATCCTAAGACATATGCCCATCAAGTCATCAATATAATAAGATAATTTGAATTTTCCTAATTTGATATGATATGATTTTAACTCTTTTTTTTTTAATAAGTACTAAAATACTTAAACAAGTTGAACTGAACATAACCTAAGATATATTTATGATGATATAAATTCGTCAAAAAATATGTCCAACGAATATGCTACAAGTCAGAAATTTCTAATGATCCATATGACAATTATGGCATGGGTACTGTCAAGAACCATAGTGAGAGAATAGATCTACATTATTATTACTTGTATTTCTTATCATAAGTTTCCCATACAATTATATCAATATATATAGAAAATATAATCTAACCTAGATAAAATCTTAATAATCTAAAATAACCTAATGGGCCTTAGACCTATGGTCCATACCCTCTAACAGGTACGTAACTACTTATGTATTAACATGAGCCATTATATGTCGTTACTTTTGCAGAGTCTGTGGAGGAGTCTAAATATGGACACTACGGACACGGAGGCGGCTACGGACACGGAGGTGGCTATGGACACGGAGGCGGCTACGGCCACGGTGGACACGGAGGATATGGTCATGGCGGACACGGTCATTACCCTCCTAAGGAAGAGGAGAACAACGAGGAACAAAAGAATGAAGTCGTAGAACCTGAAGGCTATGGTGGCGGATATGGCCGTGGTGGAGGCTACGGTCGTGGAGGAGGTTATGGTCGTGGTGGTGGTTACGGTCACGGTGGAGGTTACGGCCACGGTGGTGGTTACGGTCATGGTGGAGGTTACGGCCACGGTGGTGGTGGTGGTTACGGTCACGGTGGTGGATACGGTCATGGAGGAGGTTATGGCCACGGTGGAGGCTATGGTCATGGTGGTGGATATGGGCATGGTGGTTATGGTGGCCACTATCCCCCAAAGGTTGCAACTACGGAAGAGCAAAAGGGTAACTGAGTAATTTCCCTCAAATAATATGAAAATGTGCTATTACTACTGCTTATGTATTTGTAATTAAGAGGTGTCAAAAAAAAAAAAAAAAAAAACAAAAAGAAGAAGAAGAGAGAGAGAGAGAGAGGAACTAAAGGGATACTGATCTTATAGTTATATAGGTCGATCCTGTAATAACTTCAATCAATCTATGTACACTTTTATAGTTTGCATTGTTTGTGATGCAAGAATGAAATGAAATTGATGTGTGTTAATCTGATACTTTGATTTGCTTCGCAAGTTCGCCTTGTTACTTATTATATGCTCGTTATTCGGTTGTAAAATGCACATGTTCTTCTAATGGGGTATTTGGTATGAGAGATAATGGAATGAAAATAAAAGTGTTAATTCTAAGTTTCTATAATTCAATGTCTTGTATGTAAGAATTAGGTTACGAAGTGAGATTAGGTTTCGAATTAATTATGGGGTAGATCAAGGTTGGGCTATAATTGTATAATAATATTGGGGCCCTATTCAACTTATCTTTCAAAATGGGACACTAGACTCAATAATATATTTCGTATTAAATAACTTATTTTTTTCATAAAATAAATAAATTCATTACATTACAATATTCCCGTCAAATATAAGATTAAAAAACTAACAAATCACAGAGTATTATGTAACACTTTTGCATGTTTTGTAACAAGAGTTGGAAACTAATAGTAACTAAAGAAAACTAATGGACTAAAATACCTAGGATTAAGTATCCCCGCTAATATAAACATATGTAGTCATTAATCTCACCCCAAATCAATCGATAGATATTCAACAGGATAGATGCGCCCTGTATTAGTACCAAAGATTTCTTTCGACCAATCAATGGCTTCACTAATTATGCAATCGTATCTATTTTCATGGAGTCATACATATTAGAGACATTAAGAATGACATCCTAAAATCCTAGCAAGTCCGATCAACTACTTTCGTGATGATTTTTCCTACTTTTGTCAAGGGTTCTAAAATCGATTAAGAGCCKACTTTCGTCACGAACCTAATCACATTCAATAAGTACTATTTCTAGTCAAATATTAATAATAACACCAACCCTAGCAAAGGTGAACAATAAACCAATTGAATTTGGGGATTTGAGATTAAATCATAACATATAATTCATATTAGGGTTCAACCAAATTCTAGATAATTACAACTACTCAAACATAATTATCAAAAAAACAAAGTAAAGAACTAAAACAAACAAAGCAATATACATAGATAAATTAACAAACTAAGATTATTAATCTAATAAGGAAAATTAGCAATGATAGAAACAAAAGTCAGTGAATAAGCATAAGAGTGATGTGCGTGAGAGGATCGCCAAATCGACGAACTCCCTGACTTCCCATGTACGCCCCTCCCTAATTTTTTTTTTRTTTTTTTTTTTTTTTGCTATTTAAAGTGGCAACCCCTAATACTAACAATTTGGGCCTTTGCCTATCTTAATTAAAATATAAAATCACAGTTGATACATGACCATAGGGCGTTGGGAATCCATAGGACAACATAGAATGGCAGCAACAAAAGTCACTAAAACCCATATGGCGCTGGTTTTGGCTCCTAGACCGATGGGTCCAATTAAAAGGTCTGTATCTTGAGTTTCAGACATCGAAACGAAACGTGTGACCTACCGTTGCGAAGCTCTTTGAATCTAGTTTCCAAAAAAACTTAAATCACTTCAATTCGATAAGTATTTCTCAAGATATTAGCCAAATAGTGAGACTTGGTCAAGCTGAACTTTCACAAGCAATGACGTTTCTTCAATTTTAACTCATGTTCACCCCAATAAGCTGTGCCCCGACTCTCATGGATGCTAAATCACTTCATATGATGTATGTTCATTAATCCTCGAGTAAAACATTCATATCCTACAAAAAATAACACAAAAATACCCATGACAAGTAATATCGAAATATATAACAAATAAAGCTCAAACGGATTAAATATGGAGAAAATTATGACAAATATCAATTAAATATAACATGTAAAATGTGTATTTAATCGACTTATCAAATTCCCCCACACTTAACCTTTACTCGTCCTCGAGTAAACCAAACCGAAAATAAAAAGACTAATCCTAAAAAAGCAATAAATCCTATACTCATTGTCGTAGGAATCACTATTACACTTAGCATGTGCAAGTGTACAACAAGCCCTTTAAACCCCTAAGCTACCCTAATGGACGAGTATGGTCTCGTGAAGGTTTTCAGAAGACATACCTACATAGCCAAAATGCATTGATGCAAAAGGAAAAAAAATGCAGAAAATAACACTAAAATGCACTAATCTATATGATAATGCAACTAAAATGCACCTAAAAATGAATGTAGTACCTCTCCCCCACACTAGACATTTGCTTGTCCCAAGCAAACCAAGTGAATATCCAAACCAATTATACAGACCAAGTGATTATTTTAAAGCTTAAAATCATTTTTGTTCAAAAACTATTTTTAGACTCACAAATCAATAAGTATGGATGAAACAATAATTACATGACACCTTCTAGATGGGCCAACCAATCTTACCGCTTCTTTCTTCAAGCTTGATTTTCCCTAAAAGCGCTCACTATTTGCTCTTACCTCACTTCAATTTGATGACCTTCGTCGGGGCTTGCACAAAATCTTGCCCTCCGTCGTTAAGGGACCAAAATGCATAGGAAATCAAGAGGACTTTTGAAGAATAGGCTTAGGTGATAAGGGTGGGAAGATGTAATTTGGGATTGTGGTGCTAATAATAACAAAAAAATAATCTAATTGAGAGAATAACACTTGACATCTCTGGCCACAAGATGTAAATGCCACAAAAACTCCAACTAGAAATCAAATTATTTCATACCAACAACAAAGCAAATCAAAATTCTTCCTTATCAACTCCAACAATACACACCATATTCTCCCTTCTTTTTTTTCACCATTTTTCTTTCTTTTGCTTTACGGGATATTTGATGATTTGTATCCCATAATTTTTCATTTTTCCTCTTTTTTTTGTTTTTTTTTTCAACATTGTTCATTTCAATTGTTTTTCATACCAACCTCCTTTCTACTAGCTTAACAATCAAATCAAGGGCCTTTACAACAGTACATACTTTCATATCCAAAGAGAATTACAATTAAGCCATAGGCTTGTTATGCAAAGGTTGTCAAGAAAGTAATAAGTATAGGATCAAAAGGGCTAGCAAAAGTGAGAATTAAAAATATAACAAAAATCCTAATGATGACTCTAAAAACTCTAATCAACAAGAAATGCCTCAATCATATTTCCAAGCAATTCAGTGATCAATCTTAGGAAGCTAAAATGCAAGTCCCAACTGGGGCGATCAATAAGGAGGAACGATGAGATGAGACTTACGAGATTCTGGCCTCCAATAAGTACTTATCGCACAAGAAGAAAGCAAAACCATCTTACGACAAACAATACCATCAAAAAGGATTTTATGTCACCATATCGAATTACTCTTCCAATACCAATTAACTCATGAAAAACATAAAATCATTTTATTTTCGAAAATCACTTGTCCACAAATCAGGATGGAAATTCATGCAACATGCAACCAACACTGTATGACTCAACTACTACTAAGAGCAACAAGAGAAATTTATTTTCAACTTGGCACAGAATAATTCCATGTGGGACGGTAGGAGGTACGTGAATGGAATGCACCACCCCCTAAGCATATTGCCGGACCGTCTCTAACAAGGCGTGAGCCTCGTCCATGTTGTTGCTCTCCTAAAACTCCTATATGCAGCAAAATAAAAAAAAGAGTGAGAGTAGAAAGAATGTACCATAAGTGTGGTGGAGATAACCTACAATGCAAAGAGTTAGTAGAAAATAAGAAAAAGAGATAAGAAAAAATGTTAGTAGCTTCCAATCGCTTCAATAGAATAGCTCATCAAAGCCCTTAGCTTAGAAGCTTGTCAAATGCATCTAAATGCATCTCACAGAATAACAGATAAGAGATTAGTAGAATAAGAATATACAGGACACCAAAGACTCTAAGATATTTACAAAAAGAAAAACAAGACTCAAAAGAAAACGAAAAATAAGAAGGAAAATTAAAAGAAACCTTGCTCGATTCATTTGAAAGAGCAAAAGACATATTTACATCAACTACATCCAAATGAATATCCTTGTTCACAAATTTATCATGGATTAATGGTGGTGAAAGAAGAAATGATGGGAGATGTAGAGGTAAAGAAGAAGGAATGAGGTCAAGTTTTCTTGAGAAAGGTACATGAGACTCAAAAACCAACGTCTTGGACACTAAAGGCTCACTAACATTCTCGCTCTCAACCTCATAAACTTCTTCCACAATGAAATCTTCAAGCTCACAACGTACTCCCTCACTTTCCTTCAGATTCTCAACTTCAGCATTACAAGTCTCCTCTACTTGACAAATTTCTCTATCAAATCTCAAACCATCGTCATCACCATATATCAAAGAATCATTAACCACTTGTTGTAAAGAGTTTATTACACTTTGTAAATTTTTAGTGTCCTCAACTAATTGCAACAATTCGATCTTTATTTCAGTCTTTATTTGCCCATCTCGCTCATTTTTTTGAATCTTCATAAAGTTCAAAAGAGTAAGCTCTAAGTTTGACATAAATGACTCCGATTTAGATTGATAATTACTTTGATAGTTAACTTGGGAGGAGGGGTCATAATAATTCTCATAAGACACATCACACGACACACCATTTGTATTTTCTAAATTCTCAGAAGAACAAAGAGATCTCTGTTGGATCGACTGAACAATACAAGAGGGGGGTGAATTGTATTTGAGGAACTTAAGTGACTTTTCACGGAATTAAAAGAAACTTAGTAAAAGAAACTCGAGCAAAGAGAATTTTCCAAACATAGAAACTCTCAAGACAAACGCTAAGAGAGGAAAACTGTGGCCTGATGCAACACAAGACTTCTTCTTTATTATAATAGGATGAAACACCTAATTACAACCTAAGACCCTCGTTCTCAGTTCAATAATGAACCTCTTGAACCCTTGCAACTAACCCCTCTGTTGGTCACACTCTCTATCACTCGATTTCCATGAAATCCCTCGACTATGATTCTCTCTCACAACCCCTTGCTTCAACCAATAGATCAAAGCACTTTTACAACTCAATAAGACTTAAGACTTGGCACTGGTATGAAGAATAAAGCTCTGATTTTTTCTTTGCTCAAAAAGTGTGTAATGATTTATTAGGTGATAGTATTTATAGGGTAATTGTATGAGTCGTGGAAGTCAAGTAGTAACCCACTATCACACTACATCCTATTTTGTAGGAGAAGTGCATGGTGGAACTTGACTCCAACGGTCACACAATCACCACTATCAGTTTAAGTCCGTTGAACAACTTCCTATTTTTGCTCAATTAGTTTCCGTGATAAACAAGCTGATTCAATCCATGATTAACTAACTTCACCTATTTTTAAGGAAAACAATTTGTTTGTAAACATCTTGTTTTTAACCGGTTTTCCAAAAATCTTTTTCAAAGATGTCTTCATTATATTTCAAAGCATATAGTGTATAGTTATTAAAAGATAAAATACCAGAATTTAATCTTTAATGATTTTATAAGAAAATTTTATTTTTAATCTAAAACATACTAACAAAATTATTGAAGAGCTTCTTTTCATAAATCACTAGATTAATTTCTTTAATAATTTAACTTACAAACTATATACTAAAATAATTTTTATCCTTTGAGCTAATTCTTCATGCCTAATGCCAAGTGTACTATAAATCTAAAATACAAATCTAGACCTTTTGTACCAAATACTCGAATACTTATTTTAGGCTTTTGCCAAGGAACTCGAGCTTTCCAACTTGTGAGCTTCTTCCTTGAGCTCAGGTTGATGCTCCCAATAGTCTTGGGAACTTCTTCCTTCTCCTAAGGGTATCCTCATCCCTTTAAGACTCCTTGGACCATCAACACCTGCAATCACAACACTCAATCACACACATCAGATAACACTTATGAGTTTGCTTTTGTTGGTTTGTTGTGTCATTCATCAAAACTCTTAGGGTTCAACAATATTCCCCCTTTTTGATGAATTCCAAACCAAGCAAACTCTTAAACAAATGTAGAATCATTATCAGCAGTGTGTTAGTATTTCAGTAACCAATTAAATACAGGATGTATAAGAGAGAGAAAAACTTAAGTGATACCCTTATACATACTTTCACAGCAAGGAACTCGAGCAGATTTATGCAGAATATGATCATCAACCTGTGATACCAAAGAGGTTTGCTCTTCTTCCCCCTTTTGGCTTTCATAAAAAACAAACCATAGATATATATATCTCACAGCACAGCACCAGTAGYTAGTATACTGGTTGTACCCTTTCATGACACATATAATAAACAAGCATGCAACAATAATTCATAAGTATTTAGGCAAAGCAGGATATATAAGCATCAAAAGGTCCAATTAGCCCATAAATAGTTCAGCAAAAGAAAGTTTAAGCACCCACTGTTCAAGCTAAGAACAGGGTAAAAGTAACCAAATCCAAAAGTAATTAAGTTACAGACCAAATTGTTTAATAATAATTTAGGGGTTAGGGAAGGCTAGATATATATATAGTGGAAAGGGAAGGATGGAGCATGGTCTTCGGGGGCCTCCAAACTCGGACAACACTTCAATCACCTTGGTCAGAATCTTCTTCTGGGACTTGTTCAGCTTCACATATGCAACACCCATGTCTTGCAGGATGGACTGAGATGTTGAAGACAGATTCTCCAGCATGTTCTCCATATTAGCACACTTGGTATTCATCTGGTCCATCTGGTCATGAAGTGATTGAACAGAAGCCTTGAGATCCTTCAGCTCTTCAATGACTGTGTTGTAACTGAAGGTGCCAAAACTTGAGCCTGTGATCACCATAGGACCACTCCCCTGTTTTTCCAGGACAGAAGTGTAAACAACAGCAGGAGGTGTAGGGAGAACTTCATTAGGCTTGGGTTCCTCCTTCTTTGACTCCTCTGCCTTCGGCTCCTCTGCCTCAGGTTCTTCCTCATCAAGGTCAAAGAAAGTTTGCAGAGACTACTTGTCAGCGCCTTTCCTTGTGTTCCTTCGACTCTTTCTCTGAGCAGCTCCTCCTCTTCCCCTGCCTCTACCTCTTCTACGACTAACAGACTTAATGAGAGGCTCCTCATCCTCATTTTTCTCTTTAGAATCAGTCACCACTTTCTCAGGGGTTTTCAACTTTTCAGACTCTTCCTCAACCTTCTCAGTATCCTTTTGTTCCTCCTCCTCATCTACTTCTTTATCTTGTTCCTTAAACACACACTCTCCATCTTTGACAGTTAACCCTAGCCTATGCAAAGTATTGGGTTGAATGAAATGATTTGTTTGCATGGTTAGGACTTCTTTGGTCTCTTTAATGCCAAAGCTTTCAAGAAAGGTCATTAAGAGATTATCATACCCAATTTTCATGTTTTTGGAGATACAGTGGGTAAGGTGTTTAATCATCAAAGAGGGAAATTTGATTTGAATTTTGTTTTCAAGGCAGTAGATGAGAAGGGTATCCAAGTTGTTTGCCTCATCTCTGCATTGAGTTCTTGGAATTATAGAACGAAAGACAAGGTGGAAAAGTAATTTTTGAATGGGAAAGAAATTTTTGTGGTTAGTTTTCACATGGCTAGGGTTAGCGCCAATAAATTCAACCATACTATCAATACAGACTCCCTCATAAGATTTTCTAACCCTAACACCATCAACAATCTCTTCATAAGCTCCTTTAAAATAATCATCAAAACCCTCATTCGGCACACCAAATGCCTCACTTAAATCAGCAGCAGTAAACTCAATAGTTTGATTTTTAATTTTAACAGAACATACTCCATTTTCATTATTAAAACTCTTGTTAAACTGATCCATAATTAAGTAAGACAACTCGTTTTTGTAACCAATTTCAAACAAACTAGTCCATCCCTGAAATTCTAATATGTCAGTGAGTTGTGTGAACTTACATGCCCTGCACTAATCTAGGTTGATTGCCATACCCATCATGTAGTTTGAGCAGCGAGCATCAATTCGAGTACAAACATGAGATTTTCCTACCATCGGGATGTGATGACCAACTCCTCCCAGTTGCCCTTGATTTCTTCGAACTTTCTTTTCATTGAGCCCTCAACGATTGACATGCTCTCATCCTTTTTGGTTTCAGAGGATTTTGTAGGCATTGGTGAGATGTCCATGGGAGAAAAATTCGAATTTTGTGGCGAAAATAAAATTATTGTTGGAATTGGAGATGAGTAATTTTGTGAGTTCAGAGAGTGTTGGAAGTGCTGTGGGTTTTGGAAGGGATTTTGCATGTTTTAAATAGTTGGTGATGGTGACGTTTTGGTTGTGTAGTGAAAAGTGAAGGGGATGAATTTGTGCGGTCAAAATAAGAGGGGGTAATTAATTTTGGTCAGTAAACTGTACTCAAGGATTCATTTGATTTGACATATATAGTGGGATACTTATAATATGAAGTGAATTGATATAAATTGCATTCGGTTGAGATTATTTAGGAGTTTTAAAGCTTGAATGCAATACAGCTAATGTGAAATGATATTTGGAAGATATTTTTGTGATTTTTCACAATTAGTCGGAAAATAAATAGAAAATAAAATTAAGATATATTTGTTTTTGAAAAATAAGAATTTTGAACTATTTGAACAAAACAAATTGGGCTTGCACGCTTTAATTAATTTCAGCTTTGCTTCAGTTCTTATGACTTCATGTTTGCACACAAGAATTATACATGCACTACTTAGTGTAATGTTGTTCACATCAAATTTGTGCATGAGACATATATACCAGAATTGTTTAAGAATGCGCCTTGGGGTTTTGGAGCACCTCCTTAGGATAGTTGAATCATCCCAAGTTCCATACGCATTCTTTCAAACCCGTCCCTTGCTAATGGCTTAGTCAAAATATCTGCTACTTGATTTTCAGTTTCACAAAAATCCAATTTGATTAAGCCTTTTTCAACATAATCCTTTAAAAAATGATGTCTAATATGTACATGCTTAACTTTTGAATGGTGCACTGGATCCTTAGAGATACAAATGGCACTTGTGTTGTCACAAAGAATTGGAATGCATTCATAGCTGAGTCCATAATCTCCCAGTTGTTGCTTAATCCAAAGAACTTGAGAGCAACATGCAGCACCAGCTACATATTCAGCTTTAGTAGTAGATAGTGCTACTGTGTTTTGTTTCTTTGATGCCCAAGAAACAAGACATGACCCGAGGAACTGGAGTGTTCCTGAGGTGCTTTTCCTGTTTACTAAATCACCTGCATAGTCAGCATCAGTAAATCCTTTCAAGTCAAATGTGTCACTTTTAGGATAGAAGAGACTCATGTTTTCAGTTCCTTTTAAGTATCGAAAAATTCTTTTAACTGCTAAGAGGTGTGATTCTTTAGGATTAGATTGAAATCTTGCACACACACCTACACTAAAGAAATATCGGTCTACTGGCAGTTAAAAAGAAGGGAACCGTCATACCTCTATACCTTTTCTGATCTACAAAATACCTTAAGGTCTTTCCAATTTGTTCAACTCCCATTGGAGATGATCACTACAAAAAATTACTCATTAGAGAGGATATTTGAGACGGAATAATAATCCGTATCTAATTTAGCACAGACATAACATATCCGTTTCTAAAACCATTAGGGACGGGATTATATAATCGGTCCTATATTAGGGACGGATCCAAATCCGTCTCTAAAGTAGCGACGAATTTATTCCGTCCCTAGATTGCGACAAATTTATGAAATCGTCCCAAAATATGTTGATATGGAAAGACACAAATAGTTGTGAAAGTTTGGACGGATATACTTATCGTTGCTAAATTAGGGACGGAAATATATCCGTCGCTAATTTAGAGACGGAAATATATATCTGTCGCTAAATAGGGACGGAAATTATATCTGTCGCTAATTTAGGGACGGATGTATATTTCCGTCGCTGAGGGTTTTTATTATATCGTTTCATTAGCAAGAAACCTAACTTATCATATAGAGCAAACCTTATTCAGATTTCAGACGGACCAACTGAGCAAACCTAACCTTCATTCAAACAACTCTCAAATTCTTCCTTTCTCTCACAATTTATTCCCAGAATCCTAATCACCTAAAATCCTCATTACTCACAAACCTTGCATCTCTCACATTTTTTCGAACCCATTTTTCAATCGAAGACATCCAATTTCGCAGTCTACTCGACGGCAGTTGTTTACTAGTGCGACGGTGGGCGAGCTGGTGCTGTTGTTGGTTGCTGCGACGACGGGATCTGCGGGGAGGTGGTGCGGCGACTTCAGCTCCATACGAGCGGCGCTCCGTCCAGTCAGAACGTCAGGTACAGTACAACTCCAACTTCCCAAACTTCCTACAAATTTTTTTTTTAATAAAAAACTTCAGCTTGGCTCATTTTATTAAATTATGGCTAATCCGCCTAATTGTTACAATATGCATTGTGGTTTAATTGCCAATTGATTGATTGTTTTTTTACGATTTTGTAAATGGAGATAATTGTTTGGCAGACTTTAATTGGCTTTGTTTGTGAATGAAACTGCTTTTACACTGAATCGCTGGTGGTGAGCTTTAGGTTTTAGCTCATGAATCTCGTGGTATGAAAGTAATTCTTAGTTCCCAAGCTAATAATGCAGAATTCAAGTGTTTATAAGACTTAATTTGCTGCTGAATATGTTTTGATGAATAGGTTAGTTTAGTAAGCTTTATATGGCAGCTTCCTGCATGATTCAATTGAGTTCGGATATGTCATGGGAGCAATCAATCAATTGAGTTTTAGTTATTGTGGTTACTAAGTGATTATGTACTGTAGTTGATTGTGTTTGATTATTAAGTGATTATGAGAAAACGGATGCTAGCTGAAGTCTTTTTATGTAGGGTTTGTAATCCGTTGGTCCAAAAGTCATTTCTTTGTCTCTTGTGACTCCAATAAGAAAATTTGAAGATGGAAAGAGTTCATGGAAGTATCTTATTAGGCTAGTAGTAGCCAGTGTGCACTTATTTTATTTTAAGAGACTGATTGCACAACTATAGCTTCTGCTTTTCTAAGGATTTTCAATTATGTTGCCTCTTTGGGTCTCTTAAAGTCTTTTTCATATGAGTTCATACACGCGCAATGTCTTGGGTTTGATTAGTTCCATATATTTGAAGTGGCGATAATCCCCCTCCATATTAGAACAAGCGCTAGTCTTATGTTTAACTTGAAACATAGATAAGTGTTGTGACCTTGGCATTACTATCTTTGCCCCATAATTTTTTTTTTAGCATCTTTCTAGTCCGCTATAGATGTGTGATTTACCATTGTCAGACTTTTAAGAAATAGAAAAGGAGTTTAGGAAATATACGAATGATAGGAAAAAGGCACATTTATAAGTTGAGTTGAATGATTGAAACTTTTTGAGTTTTTAGATAGGTGGTTTCAAAGCAGCCAACTGAACTGCATTCCCTTTGCTAAATAAATGTCAATGCATGAGAGATTGATAGGTATGGAATGTGGATTGTTCATTTGTTATTACTCTTAGGCACTAGTATCGAGTGTTTAACTTAAGTTCAGTATTTAAGCTCAGTCATCTCGTGGGGTGAAAGTATTCTTAGTTCCCTAGCTATATAATGCAGATTCAAGTGTTATAGATTAATTTGCTGCTGAAATTGTTTGTATTATATTTCTCATATGCAGATGGTCCGGTGTTGAGGTGGTAAAAATGGAGAGTGCTATCTTCGTACACCACAACCATCACGCACACCACCACAACCACAACCACAAAGAATCCACCACCAGAAGCGCATGCAGTAATGATGATCACAACCTTCAACACAACAGAAATGCGACACCATC
>SNQN01003188.1:21615-34209 GCA_008642245.1 Bassia scoparia
TAATGCAGAATCAAAGTTTGTTATAATTAGAGCTGTAATTTGCTTGAATATGTTTTGATGAATAGGTTAGTTTAGTAAGCTTTATATGGCAGCTTCATGCATGATTCAATTGAGTTCGGATATGTCATGTGGGGCAATCAATCAATTGAGTTTTAGTTATTGTGGTTACTAAGTGATTATGTACTGTGTTGATTGGTTTGATATAAAGTGGTTATGAGAAAACGGATGCTAGCTGAAGTCTTTTTATGGTAGAGGTTTTAATCCGTTGTCCAAAAGTCATTTCTATTGTCTCTTGTGACTCCAATAAGAAAATTTGAAGATGAAAGAGTTCATGGAAGTATCTCTATTAGCTTAGTATAGTGATGTATGACGTCACTATGAATTATGTTGTGCTACTATATTTATTTTAAGAGACTGATTGCCAACTATGACTTCGCTTTTCTAGGTATTTTCAAGTTGATGTTGCCTCTTTGGGTCTTTCTAAAGTCTTTTTTCATATGAGTTTCATACACGCAATGTCTGGTTTGGGTTTGATTAGTTACCATATATTTGAAGTTTTGGCGATAAACCCCCTCCAATATATAGAACAAGCGCTATCTTTATTTTAACTTGAAACATAGATAAGTTGTTTGTACCCTTGATTACTATCTTTGCCCCATAATTTTTTTTTTGCATCTTTTTTAGTCCGCTATAAGATTGTGATTTGACCATTGTCAGACTTTTAAAGAAATAGAAAAGGAGTTTAGGAGAATATACGATGATAGGAAAAAGGCACCCATTTATAAGTTGATAATGAATGATTGAAACTTTATTGAGTTGTTTAGCGATAGGTTGGGTTTCAAAGCAGCATCAACCTTGAACTGCATTCCCTTGCTAATAATAAATGTCAATGCATGAAGATTGGATAGGTATTATGGAATGTGGATTTGTCATTTGTTTATTTACTCTTAGCACTAGTATCGATAGATGTTTTAAACTAGTTTTCAAGTATTTTAAGCTCATCAATCTCGTGGGCTCTGTGAAAGTAATTCTTAGTTCCAGCTATATAATGCAGAATTCAAGTGTTATAGACTTATTTGCTGCTGAATATGTTTGTATTATATTTCTCATATGCAGATGGTCCGGTGTTGAGGTGGTAAAAATGGAGAGTGCTATCTTCGTACACCACAACCCATCACAGCACCACCACCACAACCACAACCACAACGAAATCCACCACCAGAAGCGCATGCAGTAATGATGATCACAACCTTCAACAACAACAGAAATGCGACACCATCAATAGGAAATGCATAACAACTCTTAGAAAGCCAGGCTCTACATGGCATAGGCAATACAGCACAAAAACATCAATGGATGTTGCTTTTTGCGCAACTGCTGTGTCAAACACCTAATCCCGAGTGCCCGGGGACCCCCCCCGCCCGCCCCCCCCCCGCGCCCCCCCCCCCCCCGCACCCACACGCCCCCCCCCCAGCCCCCTCCCCCCCCCCCCCCAAGCCACCAAGCCCCCCCCCCGAGGCAAAATCAGTTTTGGACCCCGACACATTATGGTGAGTTCGTGCACTCAAATCTTTTTCATCTATTTTTCGCTATTTAAATATGTCCTTATTACTTATCTATTTCTCACTCTTTAAATATGTCCTTATTACAGGTTTGGTCATCGTCCCGTAGTTGATGCAGTGGTGGAGACTTCATATAAGACGTACTTCAAGGGACCTTACTACAATTGGTCGGAGACTCCAGACGATGTCAAAGAAAGATGGTGGAATGCTTTCAAGGTTAGCCCAAATATCATGTTTTTTTACTTGGAAAAGTATGATGATAGATTAATAGTGGATAATTGGGAATTGTTGTAGTATAAATATAGTTTGCCACAAATCAAAACCCATTTTTCCTCAAAAAGAAAAGTAGTATAAAAGCACCATTTTAGATTCGACACCTCTAAATTTTGTTAAATAAAAGTTTAAAGACTCAAAATACTCAAATARAAGAGTTGTCTATATTGTCAAAATACATGGAAAGAAWGTATTGCATCCATATTYTTCGTTTGTGAATCTGTATTATTATTGGGGGTACTTTTTTCCTTTGTTTGGGGAATTGTTTTGATAACAAGCTCTTCATTTTGTCTTGGTATAATTGACACATTCTGTTATATAATGATACGAAGCTATTTTATTCATGCTCTGAGATGCAATACAAAGTATATCTTTGATTTTATCTTTGTTATAATGTATTGACACATTTACTCAATACTATATGTAAAAGAAACTATGCAGTTGTTGAAATATTTTATCCTAAGACATATGCCCATCAAGTCATCAATATAATAAGGATAATTTGAATTTTCCTAATTTGATATGATATGATTTAACTCTTTTTTTTTAATACTACTATACTTAAACAAGTTGAACTGACATAACCTAAGATATATTATGATGATATATAATTCGTCAAATTGTCCAACGAATATGCTACAAGTCAGAAATTTTCTAATGATCCATATGACAATTATGGCATGGGTTGTCAAGACATCATAGGAGAATAGATCTACATTATTATTATTGTATTTCTTATCAATAAGTTTCCCATTACAATTATCATCAATATATAAAATATAATCTAACTAGATAAAATTTATAATCTAAAATACCTAATGGCTTAGACCTAGTGGTCCATACCCCCTACAGGTACGTAACTACTTTTATTACATGAGCCATTATATGTCGTTACTTTGCAGAGTCTGTGAGGAGTCTAAATAGGCACACCGGACACGGAGGCGGCTACGGCACGGAGGGGCTATGGACACGGACGGCGGCTACGCCACGGTGGACACGGAGGATATGGTCATGGCGGACCACGGTCATTCACCTCCTAAGGAAGAGGAGAACAACGAGGAAACAAAGAATGAAGTCGTAGAACCTGAAGGCTATGGTGGCGGATTATGGCCTGTGGTGAGGCTACGGTCGTGGAGGAGGTATGGTCGTGGTGGTGGTTACGGTCACGGTGGAGGTTACGGCCACGGTGGTGGTTACGGTCATGGTGGAGGTTACGCGCACGGTGGTGGTGGTGGTTACGGTACCGCGTGGTGGATACGGTCATGGAGGAGGTTATGGCCACGGTGGAGGCTATGGTCATGGTGGTGGATATGGGCATGGTGGTTATGGTGGCCACTATCCCCCAAAGGTTGCAACTACGGAAGAGCAAAAGGGTACTGAGTATTTCCCTCAAATAATATGAATGTGCTATTACTACTGCTTATGTATTTGTAATTAAGAGTTGTCAAAAAAAAAAAAAAAAAAACAAAAAGAGAAGAAGAGAGAGAGAGAGAGAGAACTAAAGGGATACTGATCTTATTAGTTATATAGGTCGTCTGTAATAACTTCAATCAATCTATGTACACTTTATAGTATTTGCATTGTTTGTGATGCAAGAATAAATGAATTGATTGTGTTAATCTGATACTTTGATTTGCTTCGCAAGTTCGCTTGTTTACTTATTATATGCTCGTATTTCGGTTTTGTAAATGCACATTCTTCTATATGGGGTATTGGTATGAGAGATAATGGAAGAAATAAAAGTGTATATTCTAAGTTTCTATAATTCATGTCTTGTATGTAAGAATTAGGTTACGAAGTGAGATGGTTTCGAATTAATTATGGGTAGTCAAGGTTGGCTATAATTGTATAATAATATTGGGGCCGCTATTCAACTTATCTTTCAAAAATGGGACACAAGACTCATATATATTTTCGTATTAAATAACTTATTTTTCTTTCATAAAATAAATAATTCATTACATTACAATATTCCGTCAAATATAAGATTAAAAACTAAGCAAAACAGAGTATTATGTAACACTTTTGCATGTTTGTAACAAGGTTGGAACCTAATAGTAACTAAAGAACTAATGGACTAAAATACCTAGGATTAAGTATCCCGCTAATATAAACATATGTAGTCATTAAATCTCACCCCAAATCAATCGATAGATATTCAACAGGATAGCTGCCCTGTATTAGTACCAAAGATTTCTTTCGACCAATCTAATGGCTTCACTAATTATGCAATCGTATCTATTTTCATGGAGTCATACATATTAGAGACATTAAGAATGACATCCTAAAATACCTAGCAAGTCCGATCAACTACTTTCGTGATGATTTTTCCTACTTTTGTCAAGGGTTCTAACAAATCGATTAAGAGCCCACTTTCGTCACAGACCTAATCCCATTCAATAAGTACTATTTCTAGTCAATATTAATAATAAACACACACACCTAGCAAAGGTGAACAATAAACAATTGAATTTGGGGATTTGAGATTAAATCATAACATATAATATCATATATAGGTTCAACCAAATTCTAGATAATTACACTACTCAACATCATAATTATCAAAAAACAAAGTAAGAACTAAAACAAACAAAGCATATACATAGATAATTAACAAACTAAGATTATTAATCTAATAGGAAATTAGCAATGAAGAAACAAAGTTCAGTGAATAAGCATAAAGAGTGATGTGCGTGAGAGGATCGCCAATCGACGACTCCCTGACTTCCCATGTACGCCTCCCTAATTTTTTTTTCTTTTTTTTTTTTTCTATTTAAGTGGCAACCCCTACATACTAACAATTTGGGCTTGCCTATCTTAATAAAATATAAATCACAGTTGAGTACATGACATAGGCGTTGGGAATCCATAGACAACATAGAATGGCAGCAACAAAAGTCACTAAAACCCATATGGCGCTGGTTTTGGGCTTTTAGACCGATGGGTCCAATTAAAGGTCTGTATCTGAGTTCAGACATCGAAACGAAACTGTGTGACCTACGTTGCGAAGCTTTTGAATCTAGTTTCCAAAACTTAACACTTAATTCGATAAGTATTTCTCAGATATTAGCCAATAGTGAGACTTGGTCAAGCTGAACTTTCAACAAGCAATGACGTTTCTTCAATTAACTCATGTTCACACCCAATAAGCTGTGCCACTGACTTCATGGATGCTAAATATTCCATATGATTGTTCGTTCATTAATCTCCGAGTAAAACATTCATATCTACAAAAATTAACACAAATACCCATGACAGTAATATCGAATATATAACAAATAAAGCTCAAACGGATTAATATGGAAAATTATGACAAATAAACAATTAATAACATGTAAAATGTGTTTAATTCGCTTATCAATTCCCCCACTTAACCTTTACTCGTCCTCGAGTAACCAAACCGAAAATAAAAGACTGAATATCCTAAAAAAGCAATAAATCCTATACTCATTGTCGTAGGAATCACTATTCACACTTAGCATGTGCAAGTGTACAACAAGACCTTTAAACCCCTAAGCTACCCTATGGACGAGTATGGTCTCGTGAAGGTTTTCAGAAGACATACCTACATAGCCAAAATGCATTGATGCAAAGGAAAAAAATGCAGAAAATAACACTAAAATGCACTAATCTATATGATAATGCAACATAAATGCACCTAAAAATGAATGTTAACCTCTCCCACACTAGACATTTGCTTGTCCCAAGACAAACCAAGTGAATATCCAAACCAATTATCACGACCAATGATTATTTTAAAGCTTAAAATCATTTTTGTTCAAAAACTATTTTTAGACTCACAAATCAATAAGTATGATGACAATATTACATGACACTTCTAGATGGGCCAACAAATCTTACCGCTTCTTTCTTCAAGCTTGATTTTCCCTAAAAGCGCTCACTATTTGGCTTCTTACCTCACTTCAATTTGATGACCTTCGTCGGGCGCTTGGCACAAAATCTTGCCTCCGTCGTTAAGCGGAGACAAAATGCATAGGAAACAAGAGGACTTTTGAGAATAGGCTTAGGTGATAAGGGTGGAAGATGTAATTTGGGATTGTGGTCCTAATAATAAAACAAAATAATCTAATTGAGAGAATAAACTTGACATCTCTGGCACAAGATGTAAATGCCAAACTCCAACTAGAAATCAAAATTATTTCATACCAACACAAAGCAATCAAAATTCTTCCTTATCAACTCAACAATACACCCCATATTCTCCCTCTTTTTTTCACCATTTTTCTTTCTTTTGCTTTACGGGATATTTGATGATTTGTATCCCATATTTTTCATTTTTCCTCTTTTTTTTGTTTTTTTTTTTTTCAACATTGTTCATTTCAATTGTTTTTCATACCAACCTCCTTTCTACTACTTAACAATCAAATCAAGGCCTTTACCAAGTACATACTTTCATATCAAAGAGAATTACAATTAAGCCATAGGCTGTTATGCAAAGGTTGTCAAGAATGTATGTATAGATCAAAAGGCTACAAAAGTGAGAATTAAAATATAACAAAAATCCTAATGATGACTATAAAAACTCTAATCACAAGCAAATGCCTCAATCATATTTCCAAGCATTCAGTGATCAATCTTAGGAAGCTAAATGCAAGTCCCAACTGGGGCGATCAATAAGGAGGAACGATGAGATGAGACTTACGAAGATTCTGGCCTCCAATAAGTACTTATCGCACAAGAAGAAAGCAAAACCATCTTACGACAAACAATACCATCAAAAAGGATTTATGTCACCATATCGATTACTCTTCCCATACCAATTACTCATGAAAAACATAAACTCATTTATTTTTCGAAATCACTTGTCCACAAATCAGATGGAAATTCATGCAACATGCAACCAACACTGTATGACTCAACTAATACTAAAGAGCAACAGAGAAATTTATTTAATTCAACTTGCACAGATTATGTTCAATGTGGACGGTAGGCGAGGTACGTGAATGGAATGCAGCACCCCTAAGCATATTGCCGGAACCGTACTCTAACAAGGCTGAGCTGTCCCTGTTGTTTTGCTCTACCTAAAACTCCTATATGCAGCATATAAAAAAGATGAGAGTAGAAAAGAATGTACCATAGTGTGGTGGAGATAACTACATGCAGATTAGTAGACATAAGAAAAAGAGATAAGAATGTTAGTAAGGCTTCCAATCGCTTCAAATAGAATAAGCTCATCAAAGCCTTAGCTTAGAAGCTTGTTCAAATGCATCAAATCGCATTCGACAAGAATAAACAGCATAAGAGATTAGTGAATAAGAATATACAGTGACACCAAAGACTCTAAGATATTTACAAAAAAGAAAAACTACAAAAGAAAACGAAAATAAGAAGGAAAATTAAAAGAAACCTTGCTCGTCATTTGAAAGAGCAAAAGACATATTTACATCAACTACATCATACAAATATCCTTGTCAAATTTATCTGGATTAATGGTGGTGAATAGAAGAATGATGGAGAGATGTAGAGGTAAAGAAGAAGGATGAGTCAAGTTTCTTTGGGAAGGTACATGAGCGAATCAACGTCTTGGACACTAAAGGCTCACTAACATTCTTCGCTTCTGACCCTCATAACCTTCTTCACAATGAATCTTCAAGCTCACAACGTACTCCCTCACTTTCCACTCAGTTTCTCACTCAGCCATTAAGTCTCTCTACTTGACAAATTTCTCTAATCAATATCTCAATCCATCGTCATCAACCATCAATTCAAAGAATCATTACCACCTTGTGTAAAAGTTATTAACACTTTGTAAATTTTTAGTGTCCTCAACTAATTGCAACAATTCACTTTTATTTCAGTCTTTATGTTTGCCCATCCTCGCTCATTTTTTTTGACATCTTCATAAAGTTCAAAAGAGTAAGCGCTAAGTTTGACATAAATGACTCCGTTTAGATTGATAATTACTTTGATAGTTAACTTGGAGGAGGGGTCATAAAATTCTCATAAGACACATCACACGACACCACACACATTTGTATTTCCTAAATTCTCAGATGAACAAAGAGATCTCTGTTGGAATCGACTGAACAATACAAGAGGGGGGTGATGTATTTGAGGAACTTAGTGACTTTTTCACGGAATTAAAAGAAATTAGTAAAAAGAATTCGAGCAAGAGATTTCCAACATAGAAACTCTCAAGACAAACGCTAAGAGAGGAAACTGTGGCCTGATGCAACACAAGACTTCTTCTTTATTATAATGGATGACACCTAATTACAACCTAAGACCTCGTTCTCAGTTCAATAATGAACCTCTTGAACCCTGCAACTAACCCCTCTGTTGTCACACTCTCTATCACTCGATTTCATGAAATCCTCGACTTATGATTCTCTCTCACAACCCCTTGCTTCAACCAATAGATCAAAGCACTTTTACAACTCAATAAGACTTAGATTGGCTATGGTATGACAATAGCTCTGATTTATTTCTTTACTCAAGTGTATGTATGCTATTTTACTCAGGTGATTTTAGATTTATAGGGTAATTGTATAGTCGTGGAAGTCAAGTAGTACACCATACACACTACATCTATTTTGTAGAGAAGTGCATGGTGGAACTGACTCCAAACGGTCAAACAATCACACTATCAGTTAAGTCCGTTGACAACTTCCTATTTTTGCTCATAGTTTCGCGTGATAAAAGCTGATTCAATCCATGATTAACTAACTCTCCACCTATTAGGAAACATTTGTTTTGTAACATCTTGTTTACCGGTTTTCCAAAAATCTTTTTTCAAAGATGTCTTCATTATATTTCAAATGCATATAGTGTGATGTTATTAAAAAGATAAAATACCAGATTTAATCTTAATGATTTTATAAGAAAATTTTATTTTAATCTAAACATACTAACAAAATTATTGAAGAGCTTCTTTTCATAAATCATAGATTATTTTCTTTAATAATTTAACTTACAAACTATATACAAAAATATTTTTATCCTTTGAGCTATTCTTCATGCCTATGCAAGTGTACTATAAATCTAAAATACAATCTAGACTTTTGTACCAAATACTCGAATACTTATTTTAGGCTTTTGCAAGGAACTCGAGCTTTCCAACTTGAGCTTCTTCCTTGAGCTCAGGTTGATGCTCCACAATAGTCTTGGAACTTCTTCCTTCTCTAAGGGTATCCTCAATCTTTAAAGAACTCCTTGACATCATAACTGCATCACAAACATCAATCACACACATCAGATAACACTTATGAGTTTGCTTTTGTTGGTTTGTTGTGTCATTCATCAAAACTCTTAGGGTGCAACAATATTCCCCCTTTTGATGAATTCCAAACCAAGCAAATCTTAAACAAATGTAGAATATTATCAGGCGTGTTTTAAGTATTCAGTAACCAATTAAATACAGGATGTATAGAAGAGAGAAAAACTTAAGTGATACCCTTATACATACTTTCACAGCAAGGAACTCGAGCAGATTTTTGCCAGATATGATCATCACCCTGTGATACAAAGAGGTTTGCTCTTCTTCCCTTTTGCTTTCATAAAACAACCATAGATATATATATCTCACAGCACGCACCATAGATAGTAATCCTGTTGTACCCTTTCATGACACTTAATAAACAAGCATGTGCAACAATAATTCATAAGTATTTAGGCAAGCAGGATATATACAGCTCAAAAGTCCAATTACCATAAATAGTTCAGGCAAAGAAAGTTTAAGCACCCACTGTTCAAGCTAAGAACAGGGTAAAGTAACAAATCCAAAAGTAATTAAGTTACAGACCAAATTGTTTAATAATAAATTTAGGGTTAGGGAGGCTAGATATATATATAGTGGAAAGGGAAGGATGGAGCATGGTCTCGGGGGCCCCTCAAACTCGGACAACACTTCATCACCTTGGTCAGATCTTCTTCTGGGACTCTGTTCAGCTTCACATTGCAACACCAGTCTTGCAGGTGGACTGAGATGTTAGAGACAGATTCTCCAGCATGTTCTCCATATTAGCACACTGGGTATTCATCTGGTCCATCTGGTCATGAAGTGATTGACAGAAGCCTTGAGATCCTTCAGCTCTTCAATGACTGTGTTGTAACTGAAGGTGCAAAACTTGAGCTCTGTGATCACCATAGGACCACTCCTGTTTTTCCAGGACAGAAGTGTAAACAACAGCAGGAGGTGTAGGGAGAATTCATTAGGCTTGGGTTCCTCCTTCTTTGACTCTCTGCCTTCGCTCCTCTGCTTCAGGTTCTTCCTCATCAAGGTCAAAGAAAGTTTGCAGAGACTACTTGTCAGCGCCTTTCCTTGTGTTCCTTCGACTCTTTCTCTGAGCAGCTCCTCCTCTTCCCTGCCTCTACTCTTCTACGACTAACAGACTTAATGAGAGGCTCTCATCCTCATTTTTCTCTAGAATCAGTCACCACTTTCGGGGTTTTCACTTTTCAGACTCTTCCTCAACCTTCTCAGTATCCTTTTGTTCCTCCTCCTCATTCTACTTCTTATCTTGTTCCTTAAACACACACTCTCCATCTTGACAGTTAACCCTAGCTATGCAAAGTATTGGGTTGAATGAATGATTTGTTTGCATGGTTAGGACTTCTTTGGTCTCTTTAATGCCAAAGCTTTCAAGAAAGTTCATTAAGAGATTATCATACCCAATTTTCATGTTTTTGGAGATACAAGTGGTAAGGTGTTTAAAATCATCACAAGAGGGAAATTTGATTTGAATTTGTTTTCAAGGCGTAGATGAGAAGGGTATCCAAGTTGTTGCCTCATCTCTGCATTGATTCTTGGAATTATAGAACGAAGACAAGGTGGAAAAGTAATTTTTTTGAATGGAAGAAATTTTTGTGGTTAGTTTTCACATGGCTAGGGTTAGCGCCAATAATTCAAGCATACTATCAATACAGACTCCCTCATAAGATTTTCCTAAACCCTAACACCATCAACATCTCTTCATAAGCTCCTTTAAAATAACATCAAAACCCTCATTCGCACACCAAATGCCTCACTTAAATCGAAGCCAGTAAACTCAAATAGTTTTGATTTTTAATTTTAACAGAACATACTCCATTTTCATTATTAAAACTCTTGTTAAACTGATCCATAATTAAGTAAGACAACTCGTTTTTGTAACCAATTCAAACAAACTAGTCCATCCCTGAAATTCTAATATGTCAGTGAGTTGTGTGACCTTACATGCCCTGCACTATCTAGGTTGATTGCCATACCCATCATGTAGTTTGAAGCAGCGAGCATCAATTCGGTACAAACATGAGATTTTCCTACCATCGGATGTGATGACCAACTCCTCCCAGTTGCCCTTGATTTCTTCGAACCTTTCTTTCATTGAGCCTCAACGATTGACATGCTCTCATCCTTTTTGGTTCAGAGGTTTGTAGGCATTGTGAGATGTCCATGGCAGAAAATTCGAATTTTGTGGCGAAAATAAAATTATTGTTGGAATTGGAGATGAGTAATTTGTTGAGTTCAGAGAGTGTTGGAAGTGCTGTGGGTTTTGGAAGGATTTTGCATGTTTTAAATAGTTGGTGATGGTGACATTTTGGTTTGTAGTGAAAAGTGAAGGGATGAATTTGTGCGGTCAAAATAAGAGGGGGTAATTAATTTTGGTCAGTAAACTGTACTCAAGGATTCATTTGATTTGACATATATAGTGGGATACTTATAATATGAAGTGAATTGATATAAATTGCATTCGGTTGAGATTATTTAGGAGTTTTAAGCTTGAATGCAATACAGCTAATGTGAAATGATAATTTGGAAGATATTTTTGTGATTTTTCACATAGTCGGAAAAATAAATAGAAAATAAAATTAAGATATATTTGTTTTTGAAAAATAAGAATTTTGAACTATTTGAACAAAAAATTGGGCTTGCACGCTTTAATTAATTTCAGCTTTGCTTCAGTTCTTATGATTCATGTTTGCACACAGAATTATACATGCACTACTAGTGTAATGTTGTTCACATCAAATTGTTGCATGAGACATATATACCAGAATTGTTTAAGAATGCGCCTTGGGGTTTTGGAGCACCTCCTTAGGATAGTTGAATCATTCCCAAGTTCCCATACGCATTCTTCAAACCCTCCTTGCTAAGGCTTAGTCAAAATATCTGCTACTATGATTTCAGTTTCAACAAAAAATCCAATTTGATTAAGCTTTTTCACATAATCCTTTAAAAATGATGTCTAATATGTACATGCTTAACTTTTGAAATGGTGCACTGGATCCTTAGAGATACCAAATGGCACTTGATGTTGTCACAAAGAATTGGAATGCATTCATAGCTGAGTCCATAATCCTCCCAGTTGTTGCTTAATCCAAGAACTTGAGACAGCAACATGCAGCACCAAGCTACATATTCAGCTTTAGTAGTAGATAGTGCTACTGTGTTTTGTTTCTTTGAGGCCCAAGAAACAAGACATGACCCGAGGACTGGAGTGTTCCTGAGGTGCTTTTCTGTTTACTAAATCACCTGCATAGTCAGCATCAGTAATCCTTTCAAGTCAAATGTGTCATTTAGGATAGAAGAGACTCATGTTTTCAGTTCCTTTAAGTATCGAAAAATTCTTTTAACTGCTAAGAGGTGTGATTCTTTAGGATAGATTGAAATCTTGCACACACACCTACACTAAAAGAAATATCAGGTCTACTGGCAGTTAATAAAGAAGGGAACGATCATACCTCTATACCTTTTCTGATCTACAAAATACCTTAAGGTCTTTACCAATTTGTTTCAACTCCCATTGGAGTTATGATC
>SNQN01003188.1:34234-64110 GCA_008642245.1 Bassia scoparia
GAGCATATTAAGAGAGACGGTGAAAGTTTAGATGCTAAGTAATGAATAGGAAAGTAAACTTTTTTCCACATAGCATAGTTGCGTGTAATTTCTTTATCAGTTCAATGCTGTGAAAGTATTTTGGAAGAAATACTTGAACACCGATCCTTGTCTAGGCTGGAACATTATCATACAGCCTAGCTGGGTCAATAGATTAGATGCAGGAATGCACATTTATCTCTTAATACCAAACTAGCCTATGCAAAGCCATCTCAATTACCAGACACCTTAAGTGTCTCTCGGGTACTGGCAGAGGAGACAGTCAAGAGCAGGGATAGCATGTTAATACGAGTACCTTGAATTAATAAACTTCTACTAGTAGTAAAAAATGCTAGCAAATTGTTTATTTGGAATTAAGACTAAAACACAAGATAACTCAACCAATTCATATTAATAAATACTACAACAATTAAATGAAAAAAATGTAAAAATTACATATCAATAACTAACAATAAAAATAGGAAGTCATAGTTTGTTCCAATAATCAATATTGATGACACTAATTGACTACTCTAAATTCAGCAACAAAGTAATCTCTAACTTCCTTAAATTAACAAATAAATCAGCCTGCTCAACACACATAAATATTCTAAACGTTGTCCAAGAGTCTTAGATCTCATTAATCCTTCTCATATGTACAATACAAGTACTCTGCTTTAAATTCAAAAACCAATCACATGACTACTGACTAGTAAGACATCTTTGATTCTTATTTTCGCATCAACAAGATATGCTAAGCTCATATTTTTTCAACCAATCATAATAATTTAACATTAATAAGATGTATTTTGCTCTAATAGTATTCCTTATGTAGCAAGAGTTCTCTGGACCATCGATAGCTTCACTAGTGAAGGAGTGGAAGAAAAATGTGCAGGCGCTTACAAGTATTGTCTCAAAGCTACTCACACAACCGTCTTATAGTGCTGCTGTGTTGGCACCTACTTTAAAAAGAGATGGGGAATCAAGAGAAAAGGGACGAATTCAAAAAAATCTATTACAATGTTCCAAAACAGATTAAGTAATGAAGATCATATCGACAAGGTTCGATTCGGGACAAGAAGTGAAGCTCAAATTGTAAGTTTATTATTTGTACTTCTCTATTTTCTGTTCTCTTTTTAGTTTCTTCTCTTGATGACAAATTCTTTATAATGGTATATGTGTAGGAGAAGAAACTTAACCGGAACCACCCACGCCGGCCGAGGTCATTTTTGATAGTCATGCGATGATAGTAGAAAAGCGACAATGTATAAGAGCAACCATATGGGCGATTCATGTGTCATGCATTCTAGTGAGATAAAGTGTTTCAGTATTATTGACACACTTATCTTACTACAAAAAATTACTCATATAGAGACGGATATTTTGAGACGGAAATAATTCCGTATCTAATTTAGCAACAGACATAAACATATCCGTTTCTAAAAACCATTAGGGACGGATTATTATAATCGGTCCCTATATTAGGGACGGATCCCAAAATCCGTCTCTAAAGTAGCGACGGAATTTATTTCCGTCCCTAGATTAGCGACAGAATTTATGAAATCCGTCCCAAAATATGTTGATATGGAAAAGACACAAGTAGTTGTGAACAGTTTGGGACGGATATACTTATCCGTTGCTAAATTAGGGACGGATAATAATATCCGTCGCTAATTTAGAGACGGAAATATATATCTGTCGCTAATATAGGGACGGAAATATATATCTGTCGCTAATTTAGGGACGGATGTATATTTCCGTCGCTGAGGGTTTTTATTATATTCGTTTCATTAGCAAAGAAACCTAACTTATCATATAGAGCAAAACCTTATTTCAGATTTCAGACGGACCAACTGAGCAAAACCTAACCTTCATTCAAACAACTCTCAAATTCTTCCTTTCTCTCACAATTTATTCCCAGAATCCTAATCACCCTAAAATCCTCATTACTCACAAACCTTGCATCTCTCACAATTTTTTTCGAACCCATTTTTTCAATCGAAGACATCCAATTTCGCAGTTCTACTCGACGGCAGTTGTTACTAGTGCGACGGTGGGGCGAGCTGGTGCTGTTGTTGGTTGCTGCGACGACGGAGATCTGCGGGGAGGTGGTGCGGCGACTTCAGCCTCCATACGACGCGCCGCTCCGTCCAGTCAGAACGTCAGGTACAGTACAACTCCAACTTCCCAACTTCTACAAATTTCTTTTTTTTTTTTAATAAAAAAACTTCAGCTTGGCTCATTTTATTAAATTATGGCTAATTCCGCCTAATTGTTACAATATGCAATTTGTGGTTTAATTGCCAATTGATTMATTGTTTTTTACYATTTTGTAAATGGAGGATAATTGTTTGGCAGACTTTAATTGGCTTTGTTTGTGAATGAACTGCTTTTTACACTYAATCGCTGGTGGTGAGCTTTAGGTTTTAGCTCAGTGAATCTCGTGGTATGAAAGTAATTCTTAGTTCCCAAMCTATATAATGCAGAATTCAAGTGTTATAAGACTTAATTTGCTGCTGAATATGTTTTGATGAATAGGTTAGTTTAGTAAGCTTTATATGCAGCTTCYTGCATGATTCAATTGAGTTCGYAWATGTCATYGAGCATCAATCAATTGAGTTTTAGTTATTGTGGTTACTAAGTGATTATGTACTGTAGTTGATTGGTTTGATTATTAAAGTGGTTATGAGKAAACGGATGCTAGCTGAAGTCTTTTTATGGTAGGTTGTTAATCCGTTGGTCCAAAAGTCATTTCTATTGTCTCCTTGTGACTCCAATAAGAAAATTTGAAGATGGAAAGAGTTCATGGAAGTATCTATTAGCTTAGTATGTAGCCAGTGTGCCACTTAMATTAATTTTAAGAAGACTGATTSCACAACTATAGCTTCTGCTTTTCTAAGGATTTTCAATGTCATGTTTGCCTCTTTTGGGTCTCTAAAGTCTTTTTCATATGAGTTCATACACGCCAATGTCTTGGGTTTTGATTAGTTACCATATATTTGAAGTGCGATAAGATCCCCCCTCCCATATTATGAACAAGCGCTAGTCTTTATGTATTAAACTTGAAACATAGATAAGTGTTGTGCACCCTTGCATTACTATCTTTGCCCCCATAATTTTTTTTGGCATCTTTCTAGTCCGCTATAGATGTGTGATTTACCATTGTCAGACTTTTAAGAAATAGAAAGGAGTTTAGGAAATATACGAATGATAGGAAAAAAGGCACATTTATAAGTTGATAATGAATGATTGAAACTTTTTGAGTTTTAGGATAGGTGGGTTCAACAGCAGCCAACCTTGAACTGCATTCCCTTTGCTAAATAAAATGTCAATGCATGAGAGATTGATAGGTATGGAATTGTGGATTTGTATTCATTTTGTTTATTTACTCTTAGGCACTAGTAATCGATAGATGTTTTAACTTAGTTCAAGTATTTTAAGCTCAGTCAATCTCGTGGGGTGAAAGTAATTCTTAGTTCCCTAGCTATATAATGCAGAATTCAAGTGTTATAAGACTTAATTTGCTGCTGAATATGTTTGTATATATTTCTCATATGCAGATGGTCCGGTGTTGAGGTGGTAAAAATGGAAGAGGTGCTATCATTCGTACACCACAACCATCACCASCACCACKACCACAACCACAACCACAACGAAATCCACCACCAGAAGCGCATGCAAGTAATGATGGATCACAACCTTCAACAACAACAGAAAATGCGACACCATCAATAGGAAAGCAATCAACAACTCTAGAAAGCCAGGCTACTCATGCCAATAGGGATCAACAACAGCAACAAAACATCAATGATGGTGCAACTGTGTCAGATGACACCGGTAATCCGAGGCAAAATCAGTTTTGGACCCCGACACATTATGGTGAGTTCGTGCACTCAATCTTTTTCATCTATTTTTCGCTATTTAAATATGTCCTTATAACTTATACTATTTCTCACTCTTTAAATATGTCGCTTATTACAGGTTTGCATATCGTCCCGTAGTTGATGCAGTGGGTAGACTTCATATAAGACGTATTCAAGGGACCTTACTACAATTGGTCGGAGACTCCAAGACGATGTCAAAAGAAAGATGGTGGAATGCTTTCAAGGTTAGCCCAAATATCATGTTTTTTTACTTGGAAAAGTATGATGATAGATTAATAGTGGATATTGGGAATTGTTGTAGTATAAATATAGTTTGCCACAAATCAAAACCCATTTTCCTCAAAAAGAAAAGTAGTATAAAAAGCACCATTTTAGATTCGACACCTCTAAATTGTTAAATAAAAGTTTAAAGACTCAAAATACCAATACAAGAGTTGTCTATATTGTCAAAATACATGGAAAGAATGTATTGCATCATATTATTCGTTTGTGAATCTGTATTATTATTGGGGTATCTTTTTTTCCTTTGTTTGGGGAATTGTTTTGATAACAAGCTCTTCATTTTGTCTTGGTTATAATTGACACATTCTGTTATATAGAGCATATTAAGAGAGACGGGAAAGTTGTAGATGCTTAAAGTAATTGAATAGGAAAGTAAACTTTCTATTCCACAGTAGCATAGTTGCTGTATTTCTTTATCGTCAATCTGTGAAAGTATTTGGAAGAATATACTTGAACACCTGATCCTTGTCTAGCTGGAACATTATACATAGCAGCCTAGCTGGATAATGAGTTAGAGCAGAAATGCACATTTCATCTCAATTACCAAACTAGCTATGCAAAGCCATCTCAATTACCAGAAACCTTAAGTGTTCTCGGGTATGGCAGAGGAGACAGTCAAATGAGCAGGGATAGCATGTTAATACGAAGTACCTTGAATTAAAAAACTTCTACTAGTAGTAAAAAATGCTAGCAAATTGTTTATTGTGGAATTAAGACTAAAAACAACAAGATAACTCAACCAATTCAATTAATAGAATACTACAACAACATTAAATGAAAAAAATTGTAGAAATTACATATCAATAACTAACAAAAAAAAATGGAAGTCATATAGTTTTGTTCCAATAATCAATATTGATGACCACTAATTGCATACTCTAAATTCAGCAACAAAGTAATCCTCTAACTTCCTTAAATTAACAAATAAATCAGCTGCTCAAATCACATAAATATCTAAACGTTGATCCAAGAGTCTTAGATTCTCATTAATTTCCTCTCAATGTACAGTACAAGTACTCTGCTTTCCAATTCAAAAACCAATCACAGTGACTACTGACTAGTAAGACATCTTTGATTCTTATTATTTTCGCATCAAAACAGATATGCTAAGCTCATATTTTTTCAACCAATCATAATAATATAACATTATAAGATGTATTTTGCTCTAATTAAGTATCCTTATGTAGCAAGAGTGTTCTCTGGGATCCATCGATAGCTTCACTAGTGAAGAAGGAGTGGAAGGAAAAATGTGCAAGCGCCTTACAAGTATTGTCTCAAAGCTACTCACACAACCGTCTTATAGTGCTCTGGTGTGCACCTACTTTAAGAATGAGATGGTGTAATCAAGAGAAAAGGATGACGAATTCAAAAAAGAAATCTGTACAATGTTCCAAAAACAGATTAAGTAATGAAGATCAAATCGACAAGGTTCGATTTCGGCACAAGAAGTGAAGCTCAAATTGGTAAGGTTTATTATTTGTTACTTCTCTTATTTTCATGTTCTTTTTAGTTTCTTCTCTTGATGACAAATTCTTTATAATGGTATATGTGTAGGAGAAGAAACTTAACGGACACCCACAGCGGCCGAGGTCTATTTTGATAGTCATGCGATGATATGGGCAATTTGTAACACTAAGGCAAAAGAAGTGTGGTAAGTGTTTCAGTGGATTTATTGATTATTTTCGTGTGTTGTATATTGGGGTAGTAATAATCCTTAAGCTCTAAAATATTTGTTATTTTGTTCAAGCTGCGTTTAGTTTTTCGAATGAAATATCTTATGAATGATTAGGTCATTTGTGCATTCATTTTTGGTAAGGTGGTTCGTTGCTGAGACTGAGAATTAGGGGGCTTATTTTGCAATAAGGTAACTTTATGCTGTAATTTGGCTCTCATATTTCTTGTTTCATGTGCACTTATATTAATTTGGAGAGAAGGGATGAGAAATACAGTAACAAGTATGTGTGACATTAGTGACAATTAGTAGTTATATAACAAACTCCAGAGTCCAGAGCACATTTTTGTATGTTAAATACACTACTACTATGTGAAAATTTACTAAAAAAATAAATTGCATTCCTAATTTGTCGTTTATATTTTGGACAGCTGTGTTGCTTCACTGCATCATTATTTGTGTGTTTACTTTTTTTTAATAAATAACTCGATACCGATGTGCTTTAAGGTTGAATTTGAGAAGAAGAAGGCCGCAATTCGAATAGTGAAAGAAACAAAAAAGAGTGAAGATGAAATATTTTTTGAGGTTGTAGGTGGAATGAGAAGGTCGAGTCTTTGGTTTGGGGTCAAGCAGCTCAATCTTACTCAATATTACTATGAAAACCTACATTAGAAAGAGGACAATAAAAAGGGGCAAGGAGAGCTGAGAATTCGAAGACTCAAGTTGTTGATTCTTGCGGCCAAAATATTGAACAAAGAAAGAATTGGATCAAACAAAGGAAGGACTCAATAAGACACAAACAAAGCTTGATGAGACACAAGCAAAGCTTGATGAGACACAAAAGGATTGAGTGAAACACAAAAGACCCTATTGGAAACCACGAAAACTTCTTGGCTTTAAAAAAGAAGTGGAACGTTATGCAAGCTTCTAAACTCCTCACCCTTGACTCCATTGGAAGATTATTGGTAATTATTTGGTGTACTTGTTTAGATACAGTTTCTAACTTAGGCCGTAATATTATTTGTATATACTTTTAAGTCACAATTTTTGTATATATCTGAACAAGCTCATACTATTTTGGACTTAGATATATAAGTTACTATTTATAATTAAATAGATCGTAAGTTTTGGATTTTTTTGTAATCAATTGAATGTAACTTGTTGTGTTATTTTTAAACAATTATTGGTTATTTGAATAGCTTTTGTTTGGTTATGCTTAATCAATAAGCAGCAGGGAATATCAAAAATGCAAATTGGCAGGGCATTCATTCCTAAAATTAGAGACGGATCTCATATATCCGTCTCTGATGCAAAATCAAAGATTAGCACGGAAAAGAAAATTCCGTCCTAATTAGAGAGGGATTCAAAAATTCCGTCTCTAATTTAGAAACGGATGTCAAATTTTCCAATCACTAATCAACTAAATCATCAGAGCCCATACGAAGAATTAGGAAGGATACACAAATCGCGTCTAAAATTACAGACGGAAATAATTATCGTCTCTACATTAGAAGACGGATTTCCAATTCCGTTCCAATATTAGAGACGGATTTTTATCTCGTCTCTAAATTAGAGACGGATTTGTGTAATCCGTCTCTAATATTAGAGACGGATTTCTCAATTCCGTCCTATATTAGAGACGGAAATAAAAATCGTCCTAATATTAGAAGACGGAAATAAAATCGTCCTAATATTAGAGACGGAAATTCAAATCCGTCTCTAATATTAGAGACGGAATACTGGAATCGTCCTAAATATTAGAAACGGATTCGCTACGGTTTTTTCGTCCTAATTAGAAACGGACTTATCCATTTCCGTGCTGACTTGGATCTAGCGACGAGGTTTCAGTGACGGGTTGATTCCGTCCTAATTCGTTGCCTAAAGGATAAGCGACGGAATTGGCTATTTTAGGCGAAATGGTCCGTCCTGATCAAACGCGTTTTTTTTGTAGTGGATTGACTTTGACTTGATCAATTTATATTTCTTCAGAAGTTCCTTGATATACTTTTGTTGATGAATAGAGTTCCCCCTCTCAGTTTGCTTTATTTGCAAACAAAGAAGATGTTTAACTCTCCCATCATGCTCATTTCAAATTCACCACTCATTAGTTCAACAAAATACTTACACGGTTTCTGATTTGTTGCACCAAAAATAATGTCATCAACATATATTTGAACAACTAATAGGTCAGTTCCTTCAGRTTTTAAGAACAAAGTTTTATCTACTTTTCCTCTTGTAAAAGCATTTTGTAACAGAAACTTTGATAMCCTTTCGTACCAGGCTCTGGGTGCCTGCTTAAGCCCATAGAGAGCTTTGTCAAGCTTGAAAACATGATTTGGAAAATTTTTATTTTCAAAGCCAGGAGGTTGCTCAACATAAACTTCCTCCTGAAGATAACCATTGACGAAAGCACATTTTACATCCATTTGATAAAGTTTGAAACCCATAAAAGAAGTGAAGGCAATAAGAATTCGAATAGCTTCTAACCTTGCTACAGGTGCAAAAGTTTCTTTGAAGTCTATACCTTCTTGTTGACTACACCCATTAACAACTAGCCTAGCTTTGTTTCTTATAATTGTGCCATATTTGTCTAGCTTGTTCCGAAAAACCCATTTAAGACCAATGATCTTTTTGTTTTAGGTAAGGGTTCAAGATGCCATACCTTGTTTCTTTCAAATTCATTCATTTCTTCCTTCATAGCATTTATCCAGTCGGCATCCTTTAGGGCTTCTTCATGGTTCTTCGGTTCAACAATGGACAGAAATGCATGGAAGGCACAAAAGTTTCTCAATTGAGCTCGAGTTTGAGTTCCTTTATTTATATCACTAATTATGAGATCAGTAGGATGAGATTTTTGGTGTTTCCAGGGTTTAGGCTGGAAATCTCTCACAGGAACTCCAACTTGAGGTGTCTCAGCATGAGTTCCCRCTGTTTCTTCCACTTCCTCAGCATGTTCCTTAGTATTTTCTCCTTCAGCATTAGGTTGAGGAACTTCTGTATTGGCAGGTTGTTCCTCCACCCTAACTACAAGATTTTCTTTGGAACGGTTGCTGAGTTCCTTATCTGGATCTTCCTTTCTTACAAGTCCTATTTCAAAATCATCATTTTCTAGTTCATGAGCATCAAAACGTGTGTTAGCTTCATCAAATATAACATGGATACTTTCTTCAACACACATAGAGTTTTTATTATACACTCTGTATGCCTTGCTATGATTAGAATAGCTAAGGAACACAGCTTCATCACTTCGCTCATCAAACTTACCCTAGTTTCTCTTACCATTGTTATGAACAAAGCACCTGCATCCAAAATTTTTGAAGTGTGATATGTTAGGTTTTCTACCTTTTAAAAGTTCATATGGTGTTTTCTTAGCAATAGGTGTAAGCATAACTCTATTGATGATATAGCAGGCAGTGTTGACTGCTTCTYCCCAAAAGTTCCTGYCAAGACCACTGGCTATTAACATTGTTCTAGCCATGTCCTCCAAGGTCCTATTTTTCCTTTCCACAACTCCATTTTGTTGTGGAGTTTTAGGAGCAGAAAAGTTATGGTTCAATCCTATTTCCCTGCAAAACTCATCAAACTTGTAATTTTCAAATTCTATTCCATGATCAGACCTAAGGTGGACTATTTGAAATCCACTTGTTTTTTGGATCCTTTTAGCAAACACGACAAACTCATCAAAAGTTTCGTCTTTTCTTGCTAAGAAGATCACCCAAGTGAACCTCGAGTAGTCATCTACAATGACTAACACATATCTCTTTCCACTTCTACTTTGGATTCTCATTGGTCCACACAAATCAATGTGAATTAACTCTAAAGGTTGCTTTGTTGTTATCATGTTTTTACTTTGAAAAGATGACCTGATTTGCTTCCCCCTTACACAAGCATCGCATATGAATTGACCAGGGAACTTGACYTTTGGAAGACCAACCACCWAGTTRTGTGAGTYAAGCTTGTTCATGWGGGAGAAACTAGCATGACCAAACCTTTTGTMCCAYATTAAAGCATCATCCTRAATCACACTGAGARAGGTCAGATTGTTCCTTYGGACAGTGTTGAGATCCACTATATAAGTGTTCCCTCTCKTGTTCCCTTCTAGAACAATTAAGCCAGTGTGGTTGRTGATGATGTGASAATTTTCAGTGGTAAATTTTACTYTGTWACCTTTGTCACAAAATTGTGATATACTTAGTAGATTATGTTTAAGAKKCTCGACTAAAAATACATTATCAATACAGTGAGAACTAGACTTACCAACTTTACCTTTGGCTAGGATTTCACCTTTCTTATTATCACCGAAAGTCACAGTTCCACCAATATAGGCCTCTAGTGAGAGAAATTTAGATTTGTCTCCTGTCATGTGCTTAGAACAACCACTGTCGAGGTACCATGTGTTGTTCCCCCTCATTAGGACCTGCAAAAGAACTTAAGGGTTAGTATGAGGAACCCGGGTTTCCTCGGATTCCTTTGAAGAGGAAGTGGAAGCTTTTTCATCTTTCTTAATCCACACTTGTTTTATGTTGCCTTTATGAGCAGCTTGCTTCCTTATGTAGTTATCTACATAGTGACCGGTTTTACCACAGAATGTGCAAACCTTGTTACTAGGTAAGTCTACATATTTCTTGTTCTTACCTTTGTGCTTAGCGTGCACATACCCTAGTTCTTCAGTTCTTTTCACTTGAGCTTCTTCAATCCATTTAGGGACATAATATTGACTTATGTCTCAATTTTTCCGGGTCTCAAGTTCCTTCTCAATTTTTGCTTTTTCAAGTTTGAGTTCCTCAAGATTGTTCTTGAGTTCAATAAATTCTTTGATGAAATTATTTGAGGAGGAACTTGTACCACTTATGTAAACATTCATCATTTTATATTGAGCTACTTCAATACCAAGCATAATATTTTCCTGTTTGAGTTTTTCAACAAGTTCCTTCAGAAGAAGTTCTATGATTCTCTATCCAGGACACATGATCTTTATAAGCTTTAAGTACCTTTTCAGATTGATTCAGACTCTTGGTGACATACCTCCAGTCTTCATCATATTCAATTATTAGGTCAACCAAGTCTTGCTTAGAAAATGTAAGTAGTTTTTGAGGATTAGAAAATGCCTCCTTCTTTTGAGTTTCATCATCGTTTTTTGCCATCAAACATAGATGAGCAATTTCAGTTTCAGGTGCTGCTCCATCATCTTCACTGTCCGATTCTCCCCATGCAGCAATCATTGCCTTTCTGACATCTGACTTGTTGAAGTTTCTTGTACCCTTGTTAACCGRCTTGATTTTGCCTTTTTCCTTGTCGGGATTCAAAGGGCAATGTTTCACCCAATGATCAGTTGCTCCACATCGATGACAAGATTGGTCACCTGTTTTCTTGACAAAATTCTTTGAAAATTTGTTAGATTTAAACATTCTTTTGAACCTTCTTACCAGCATGGCAGCTTCGTCTTCATCATCCTCAGATTCCTCGAACTCATCAGCTTTTAGAGCCAAGTTCTTTCCCTTATTGAGATCACTTGTGCTGGACTCAATGTGTAAGTTATGGGTCATAAGGGATCCAGCCAATTGCTCGATGTTGAACTTGGTGAAGTCCTTGGTTTCTTGGAGGGCAGTCACCTTTGCTCTCCACCTCTCATCTTGAGGTAGACTTCGAAGAATCTACCTAACCTGTTCATCAGTAGGAATATGCTTGCCAAGAGAAACTAGTTCATTATTGATGTTAGTAAACCTTGTGAACATATTTTGAATAGTTTCTTTTGATTCCATTTCAAATCGTTCATATTTAGACATCAGTAAGTCTATTTTAGAACGCATAACTTCATTTGTACCTTCATGTGTTATCTCTAACAAATCCCATATCTCTTTTGCGTTCTTGCATCCCATGCCACGATTGTATTCATGGGGTCCAAGACCACAATATAGGATTTTGACAGCAAGGGCATTTAGTTCAAGTTTATCAAAGTCTTCTTTATCAAATTCAGACATAGGTTTAGGAACTACCTCATTGTTTACTGTTCTGGTGATTTCAAAGTCACCAACTTCTATGACACGTCATACTTGGTAGTTCTCTGCCTTGATGAATATCTTCATTCTATTCTTCCAGTAGGAATAGAATTTTCCATTAAACATAGGAGGTATTTGGGTAGAGTATCCTTTTTCAAGCTTCTCGCGTTGATTCATTTTTCCAACTAGCTCTTAACGTTTAGTTCTCTCTTCAGGGTTTCTTGACAGCTACGAGGAACTTAGCTCTGATACAAATTATTGGATCGAGTCAACAACACAAGAGGGGTGTGAATTGTATTTGAGGAACTTAAGTGACTTTTCGTGGAATTAAAAGAAACTTAGTAAAAGAAACTCGAGAAAAGAGAATTTTCCAAACACAAACTCTCAAAACAAACGCCAAGAGAGGAAAACTGTGGCCTGATGCAACACAGGACTTCGTCTTTATTATAATAGGATGAAACACCTAATTACAATCTAAGACCCTCGTTCTCAGTTCAATAATGAACCTCTTGAACCCTTGCAACCAACCCCTCTGCTGGTCACACTCTCTATCACTCGATTTCTATGAAATCCCTCGGCTATGATTCTCTCTCATAACCCCTTGCTTCAACCAATGGATCAAAGCACTTTTACAACTCAATAAGACTTAAGACTTGGCACTGGTATGAAGAATAAAGCTCTGATTTTTTCTTTGCTCAAAGTGTATGTAATGATTTATTAGGTGATAGTATTTATAGGGTAATTGTATGAGTCGTGGAAGTCAAGTAGTAACCCACTATCACACTACATCCTATTTTGTAGGAGAAGTGCATGGTGGKACTTGACTCCAACGGTCACACYATCACCACTATCAGTTTAAGTCCGTTGAACAACTTCCTATTTTTGCTCAATTAGTTTCCGTGATAAACAAGCTGATTCAATCCATGATTAACTAACTTCAACTATTTTTAAGGAAAACAATTTGTTTGTAAATATCTTGTTTTTAACCGATTTTCCAAAAATCTTTTTCAAAGATATCTTCATTATATTTCAAAGCATATAATGTATAGTTATTAAAAGATAAAATACCAGAATTTAATCCTTAATGATTTTATAAGAAGATTTTATTTTTATTCCAAAACATACTAACAAAATTATTGAAGAGCTTCTTTTCATAAATCACTAGATTAATTTCTTTAATAATTTAACTTACAAACTATAAACTAAAATACTTTTTATCCTTTGAGCTAATTCTTCATGCCTTAATGCCAAGTGTACAATAAATCTAAAATACAAATCTAGACCTACTGTACCAAATACTCGAATACTTATTTTAGGCTTTTGCCAAGGGACTCGAGCTTTCCAACTTGTGAGCTTCTTCCTTGAGCTCAGGTTGATGCTCCCAATAGTCCTGGAAACTTCTTCCTTCTGCTAAGGATATCCTAATCCCTTTAAGACTCCTTGTACCATCAACACCTGCAATCACAACAGTCAATCACACACATCAGATAACACTTATGAGTTTGCCTTTGTTGGTTTGTTGTGCCATTCATCAAAACTCTTAGGGTTCAACAATCTCTCAGAATATTCCATATATTTTTCAAAAGCAAGTTCGAGAGAAGACTTAAGTTCTTGAGAATAAGAAAATCTTGCAAAATCATATTGGAGAGAAGGATCATAATACTCACCATAAGAAACATGAGAAGATTCATATGAATTCATGCAAAAATTAGGAGAATTATAATAAGATGCATCATAATTCGAAACATGATAATCCATAAAATTGTACCCATAACCTCTATAATAATAATAATCATGAATATACTCCCCATCAAAATGATTTGAATTCATGACAAACGAATTATGCACAAGAATTTGACACACTAATTAAAAGAAAATAAAATAAATAAATAAAACAAATATATACACACTTAAACTAATTACAATCCTAAGCAAATAAAGAATTAATATGTTACCTTCCCCGGCAACGGCGCCAAAATTTGAAAGGCGTGTCGCGCACCTAACAAAGATAGTATTATAGCTAACTAAACATCGTAACTATGTAGTAGGGTAAGTCAGGGTCGATCCCACAGAGATGGTTCAATTAATTATTAGTCGAGTAAAACATACTGAAAAGAAAGTTGGAAACTAATAGTAACTAAAGAAAGCTAATGAACTAAAATATCTAGGATTAAGTATCCCCGCTAATATAAACATATGTAGTCATTAATCTCACCCCAAATCAATCGATAGATATTCAACAGGATAGATGCGCCCTGTATTAGTACCAAAGATTTCTTTCGACCAATCAATGGCTTCCCTAACTGTACAATCGTACCTATTTTCTTGGAGTCATACATATAAGAGACATTAAGAATGGCATCCTAAAAACCTAGCAAGTCCGATCAACTACTTTCGTGATGATTTTTCCTACTTTTGTGTAGGGTTCTAAAATCGATTAAGAGCCAACTTTCGTCACGAACCTAATCACATTCAATAAGTACTATTTCTAGTCAAATATTGATAATAACACCAACCCTAGCAAAAATGAACAATAAACCAATTGAATTTGGGGATTTCGGATTAAATCATAACATATAATTCATATTAGGGTTCAACCAAATCCTAAATAATTACAACTACTCAAACATAATTATCAAAATAACAAAGTTAAGAACTAAAACAAACAAAGCAATATACATTGATAAATTAACAAACTAGGATTATTAATCTAATAAGGAAAAGTAGCAATGATAGAAACAAAAGTCAGAGAATAAGCATACAAGTGATGTGCGTGAGAGGATCGCTAAATCGACGAACTCCCTGACTTCCCATGTACGCCCCTCCCTGATGTTTATTTTCTTATTTTTTTTTTTTTTTTTTGCTATTTAAAGTGGTAACCCCTAATACTAATAATTTGGGCCTTTGGGCCTTTGGGCTTTTGGGCCTTTGCCTATCTTGATTAAAATGTAAATCACAGCTGATACATGACCATAGGGCGCTGTGAATCAATAGGACAAAATAGTATGTCAGAAACAAAAGTCACTAAAACCCATAGGGCGCTGGTTTTGGCTCCTAGACCAATGGGTTCATTTAAAAGGTCTGTATCTTGAGTTTCAGACATTGAAACGAAACATGTGACCTATCGCTGCGAAGCTCTCTGAATCTAGTTTCCCACGCAACTCGAATCACTTCAATCCTATAATTATATCTCAAGATATGAGCAAAATAGTGAGAGGTGGTCAATCTGAACTTTCGCAAGCAATGACGTTTCTTCAATTTTAACTCATATTCACCACAATAAGCTGTGTCATTACTCTCATGGATGCTAAATCACTTCATATGATGTATGTTCATTAATTCTCGAATAAAACATCCATATCCTACAAAAATAACACAATAATACCCAAGACGAGTAATATCGAAATATATAACAAATAAAGCTCAAAAGGATTAATTATGGAGAAAATTATGACAAATATCAATTAAATATAGCATGTAAAATGTGTATTTAATCGACTTATCACATCTCTATTTAACGCTTAAGCCCCCACTAAACACAATCTCCATAAAAAGTACCACCATTTGAACCCACCATAAATATCGCCACCACCATTAAAATTTGAAACCACTTTAACCACCACCACCGTCAAATTTGACCTTCACTATCATGAAAAAACATAGTATATTATGAATTTTTGCTTGTTCATTAAGAAGAAGAAATTGCAATGGGCTTGAACTCCAAAGGACTTCTAAATCCATCTAAAAGTAGTCGAAACTACGCTTGCCAAAACCAAGAGAGGAGTTTATGTGTCTCCGATGACCATCGTCGAGCTTCATGCGCATATAGACAGAATCAATGGGTGTGGGTTTGGGGTTTTGATGTTAGCCATTAGATAGTGGTGTCCTAATGTCATGGTTGAAGGTCGAAGGTTTCGGGTTGGAAAAGAGAGAGATTGTAATTGGTAATGGTGCAAATGAGAAAGATGATAAAAGGTTGAAGGTGTTAATGCTTGTATTAATGGAGGGTGGAGGCCAGAGAAGTTAGTTTAGCGAGGAAAAGGAAGAAAATTGATTTTTTTTTTTAAAAAATTGTCACGTGAGTAGCACGTGATTTTTTCGCTGGAATCTTAGAGCGAGTCAATTTCGGAAAATCAAATCAGCTAGTGGTCAACAAGAAAAACTCAAATTTAGGTAGTTTTGTCATAGGTTTTCTAATTTAGGTAGTGTCTCGCAAAAACGGGTGTAACCTAGGTAGTTTTGGACAAATTTCTCAAAACTATATTGACCCATTATAGTAAAGTACTAGTGTTTGGCTTGGGCGATGCCTCGGGTTATTATTCAGACCAACAAATAATAACAATGATATGTTATATACATAATTAATTTGTTGTTTTTCGTAATATTCTGTAATTTTGATAAGTACGGTTTTTAGTATGAAAATAGTACTCGTAATTGTAACTAAAAATATTAAAGAAAGAAAATACATCACTTTTAATTAGTTATTTTCCATTAAATAATATGATCACGAGACTTATTTATAATTAATTTCATATTATAACTAATGAAATTATAGTGGATTAGTGATTAAAATCAAACCTTATATCTCAAAGGTCATAGGTTCAAGTTCTGACCTTGTGTTTGAATAATACCAAAAATTTATATTTTTAGTTGAAACAATTACATACAATGATTCTTGGCGTATTCACGTTGTAAGACACTCCTTTCGATATATTTTTAAAGATTACTTAACTACATACACTAGTTATAACTTCTTTTTTTGTACAAAAAGTATTTTTTATTCTATATACCGAGTACTCAATTTCACATCTAATATAAATGAATGTACATTGCATGGATACAAGACTTTGTGTTTAATGTTTTCATTGGAAGACACAAATCATAAGACTAAGGGCCCGTTTACATTAATTGAAATCAACTGAACTGGACTGATCAAACTGAACTGAACGGAACTGAAATTAAGATTAAACTAGGGGATGTAATTAATCCAGGACCAACCCAAAACCCTGATGGACACACCAGATTTTTAAGCATTTGGGTGTGATTTTTTTGACCCATTCAATCGGTGTTTGATCTGGCTCTATGTTTTAAAACATAAATATGTGCTTAGGCCTAAATAGTTTAGACCCAAACCCTACATAGTTAAAATTCATATGCCCATTTTTTTATTACGTTTTTTCTTTCGGGATTTTCTATGAAATACGCCCAATGTTTTGCGTTTTCTATAAAATACCCCTGCAAAAAAAATCGTCTACGTACAATATACCCTGAGATTTGATATCATTTCAAAATATAACCAAACGTTTAGCTGAGTCTTAACCATGGTTAATTTTCCCCAAATCAATCTAACCCATCCTCCTCTTTACCTACACAACCAGCTTCCGAACCACCCAGCACGTTCACAACCACCTTTCAAACCACCTAGGAATAGTCACCCTCGCAAACCACCATTCTCGTTCACCCCCACCCTTGCTAACCCCCAATTCGAACCTAACCACCTTCTCTTTTTCTTCTTATATAATTTTAGGATCATCTCAATGCATGACCTATTTAGTTATTCTTCCTCAATCGTCGTTACTCACAAATTTCTAGGGCATGTTTGGGAACCATCATTTTATTTGAAATAATTAAATTTACCCAATTTAATTGTTTGGATGCATAAAGAAATTGGAATTGTAATTGACCTAATTCCAACCCATTTCCATCTTAACTTAAAAACACATATTTCATTTTCAATACTTACCCTCTCTCATTTCAATTCCAGCTCATTTTTTATGTATACATATTGAATACATACATAGCAATATACATTCAAAATACATATGTAAGTATATACATATGTATATACATACAAAATATGTTTACATACTAATACATACTTATATACCTGTCTCTTATACACATCTAGATGTGTATAAGAGACAGCCCTAAGGGTTACATATAACATTGTCCATTAATAAATATGTAAAATATATCAATATAATTTTTTTATTCAAATACACATTTATTAACCTTCATTTAATATTTTTTACATATTTCGTGCTATAATTATTAAAATGTGTTTGAGAGGAAAATTTAGGAGGAAAAATTTGAGAAATATGGATTGTTTTAGTATTAGTATATAGATATAGATATATAGATGAGTGAGATTTTTTTTTTGATGCAAAATTATGAGAGAGATTTAATTTAATCCTATCATAAAGGGCCAATAACTTTGATATTATCCTATAAGATAGTGAGCATTCACCAACCCTAATAACATTAATTTTTGTGTCACTTTCGAAATTTGATTAATCCTCTCATATTTTTTTCACACGCCACTAGATTTTAAGATTGCACAACCACCTGGGCCCACCCAATCTATATTTGCCTATATAAGCATATGTTATGCTTTGCATTCCTCATTCAAATTAAACCCAACTTATAACAAAGCTTATTTCACATAAACATACATCAAGCTAAGGAAGTAATTAAGCTTATTTCATAGGCACTAAAATGGCCTACTCTAAGGCTTTACTCCTTGCTTTCTTCTTTGCCTCTGCTATTCTCATTTCAGCTCGTCAACTTGAAGAGTCTTCCACCACTGAACAGAAACGTGAGTTTCTTTTTTTTTTCTTTTTTTTTTTTTTTTGGCTGTTAGCATATAACAATATTTAGTACACTGTCACATTAATTCGATAAAATATTATTTTCAAAATAGTATAGATGTATTCATGTATATATGTTACCATATGCATGTGCTCATATGAACGATATGGATGGACTTATGCATACGATAAAAGTGAATGTACAAAACATTCAATTCTTTGGTCATTATACTCATTTTTATCATCAAATGAAAAGAGAAAAAATCGCTAAATTTATATTACAACTAGGGTTGTACAATAAAATTAATCAATATACATCAATTCTCCACTTACATCAATACTTCCCTTAATGACACTGTTGGCTCATTCATGTTCTTTGAATCGAAAGTTAACGTTAAACTTACTAATTAACATCCGCTATTAGAAACGTAGTACTAGATGAATACAAATAAACGTTGAAAATTGTATGTATGATCATATTGTTTTGCATGCAGAGGCTGTTGAGGAGTCTAAGAGATACCACAGAGGTAGTGGACATGGGTCACATGGCTTCCACGGTCACTACGGCCATGGTGGTCACGGTGGACACTACCCAACTAAGGAAGAGGCAAACACTGAAGCTGTAGAACCCCAAGGTTATTATGGCCACGGTGGTGGTTATGGTCACGGTGGAGGTTATGGTTATGGTCACGGTGGTGGTTATGGTCACGGTGGAGGGTATGGACACGGTGGTGGTTACGGACACGGTGGTGGTTACGGTCATGGTGGATATGGGCATGGCGGTCATGGTCACTACAACACAAAGGAGACAAAGACTACTGAGGAACAAAAGGGAAACTAAGTAATAATGGTTACAAGCAATAATATGTATTATTATTAAGTGATTGTATTGAATAATGTATTGATCGAAGAAGATTGTATTGCTCTACTTTTGACTTCGAAATACGTACATGCTGTTTCTTTCTTGTATTTGTATCTTTGTCTTGTAATGATTCTTGCACTCTTGCATGATATGAAATGAAAGGGTATGAATGATCTTATGTTTTGTATATTGTCAATGTTTTAATTTGTGTTACACTTTTAAGCATTTTGTTAATGAACCGTGTTGCATTGAGAAGTGAGGTGTAGTGCAGTGGCACTAATCCCGACTTCTAGGGCCATGTCCCGGGGTTGATTCTCACCCCCAACTTAAAGTTGGGGATTTATCCCCCCTCCCTCTCTACACAGTTCCTGAGGTAGAATCTGTGCAGGATCCACTCGTTAATCTTATCGTGTAAAAAAAAATTGAATTTAAGTGGTTAGAAGCTTGTTACAAACGAAAGAATAATCTTTAAGAAAGCGTGTTGCCCATTATTGTTCACTTCTGAATCCATTTTTGACTGAGTTATAGTAAAAAGATGATACCTTAAAAGTTAAGATTGGATTATTGTTTGAAGTTTGAACATGATACACATAATAATATACTTCCTTCGTTTCGTTTTAATTGCAACTTTTGCCATTATCGACAATATCAATTTAATTGCAACTTTTTACACATTTCTACTTTTGGTCATAAAAAAGCTAGTGAAATTACAAAATTGTCCTTACTAAAAAACCTAATCAAGTCATTAGTGTAATATAATTACCAATAACAATTTATATAATCTAACTATCCTAATGTAATAACTCCCTCCCAATTACACTCACCTACCTACCCCACCACTTTATTTCCCTCCACTCTCAGTTATCATCATCAAACTCACTCATATCCCCTTTCATATTCTCGAAGAACCCTAACCCTAGGTTTCGAGAAACATCTACTCCATCATCTTCTCCGATTAAATTCATCAAGTCTCTTCATCTTCTTTCCCTCTTTTGTTTCGCAATTCCAATTTGTAAAAATATCCACTACTTTTTGAGTTCCTTTTACACAACAAGAAATACGAGTGCGGGCGACCGACATTAGCGACCGATTTTCGGTCGCTAACACTATTTAGCGACCGATTTTCGGTCGCTAACGTCGGTCGCGTAATTTTCGTCGCTAAAAAAAAATTAGCGACCGATTTTCGGTCGCTAAATGGTTAGCGACCGATTAGCGACCGCAGCAACCATATGAGAATCATCCTTAGCTGAAATACGATGTAGGTTCATGAATTGATAGCAAAGTAGCCAAACTATCCAACTCATGATGAGCAAATGTTTCAAGTAGGTTCAGTATGTACACTGAAGAAAGAGAAGAAGAAGCAACCTATCTTAGGAGTAGTCATAAGTTTATGGAAGGGAGTTTAGTGATGAAATCTTATACTTGGGAGGTAGTTTGACCTATTATAAGAAATTTCTAGTTGGAGGAGATCAACAGGAGATGAAGGAGAAGAAGTAGAATCAAAAGCAAAATGAGAGAAGTAGGGGATATAGAAGGAGAAGAAGACTGATCAATGGGAGAAGACAAAGAGGAATAGGTGAGGGAGATGTGTTTGTATTATATGGAGAAGGATAACTGGAGGTGAAAGGGGTGGTATGTTCTGGAAAAGAGGAGAATCATCAAAAATCAAGGAAGAGGATATAGATGAAACAACAGGAGAAGAAACAGAACTGTCCTCCGTTTTGAATGGAAGAGGTGCTCTTTGAAGATGACATCTCTACTCAAAATGATTTTGTGGATTCAAGATCATAAAGCTTATATCCCTTTTGAGCATAGGGATAACAATGAGAATACACTTCTTGGCTCGAGAGCAAACTTATCGAAGACTTGTAAGCAGGATAGCATAACAACCTATGGTCTCAAATGATCATAAGAAGGTTGTTATTCATAAGACCTCATAAGGAGTCTTCCACTGTAAAACAGTACTAGCATAAGGTTAATAAGGTAGTAGCAGCTAACAAGCAATCTCCCAAATTTAACTGGTAGATTAGCATGAAACTCAACACCTAGCCACTTCAAGCATGCTTTTGTTTTCTCTCAATCCTCCCATTTTGTTGAGGTAAACAGGAAGACTTCTTTGAATGCAAAATTCCTTTTGTGGCAAACAAACTAGCACAAGCATCTTGAATGATCTCAGTCCATTATCACTTCTTATGATCATCAAAGAATTGAATTGGGTTTGAACATAAGCTAAGAAAGCTAATATGATATGAAAAACTTGCTGCTTGTTATGTATAAAATGTGTCCAAGTGGTTCTGCTGTGATCATCTAAAATTTTCAGGAAATAATTGCACCAGACATACTAGGGGATCTATATGGACCCATAGATCAATATGAATGAGCTCAAAAACACTAGAAGCATGAGAAGTAGACAAAAAGATAGGAAACTTGTGATGTTTGCCAAAAATGCATGACTCACAATGAAATCAGATTTATTATGATGATTATTTCAACAGAAACATGTTTCATTACAGAAGGAGAAACATGGCCAAGTCTGGCATGTAAAAGATCAAAGTAACAGAAGCTAGAAAAAACAGGAGTATCATTTGACACAAAGGAGGAAGAATTACAAGTCTTATTGAAATTAGAAGACAAAGAAAGATGATAAAGTCCAGAAGTCCTCACAGCAGTAGCCTTGACCTCATCAGTTGTAAGGTCCTGAAACAAGCAAGCTTGATCATGAACTTGTGCTGTGAGTTATTATCATCAAGCAATCTTCCAACTTTACTGAGAGTAATTTTTATCATTGAGAATTACAGGTCAGTATGAGAATATCTTGTTAACTGAACCATCAGGAAACATACCAAAATAGGAAAGAAAAGAGGTTGAAGAGAAGAAAACAAACTAGACTGAAAACACAAATGATCAGAAGCACCTGTGTCTACAATCCAGGAATCATGAAGTCTAGAAGAATTACAAGAATCAATACTTGCATTGCAAATAGAAATGATGCCTGCAAATTCACATTTGCGTAGGTAGTAGAAAGAGGATTAGAAGAAGATGGATTCTGATGCATAGATTCATGACTTCCTTGCACACAGCTGAAAGCATTTGGAGATCATAAGAAGATGATGATGAAGAGGCTTTAGCAGGACCAGCACCAAGAATCCAAAGGAATCAGCAAGATTAGCATGACTAACAGCTTTAGACATCTGCTCTTTGTTAGTGAACCACTCAGGATAGGCAACCAACTTGAAACATGATCAATAGTATGATTGTTACCCTTACAATGCTCACAAAACTTGTCAACTTAGGTTTCTTTAAGTCTTCTTAGTAAAAGCGCGGGATTCAAAAGAATAAGAATATGAATAATTCAAATTTTTCCTCTCTACTTGCTGCAAAGATGATAAGCCTTGTGATATTTGGAAGAGGATCAAGAACTAAGAATATTAGTTTTAACAGTGATCACAAATAGGATAGATGCTAGAGAGAAATTGTATGAGCTTCATCCTATTATCAGCCTCAATAAGCTTGCGCTAATAGAACAAGTACAATCATCATTGTACACAAGAACAAGAAGGAATGCCTTCCAATGAAGAAATCTCATCCCAAACTCTCTTCTTCTTATTGTAATATTCAGTTATAGAGGAGTCTTGTTGTTTAGTAAGAAAAGAGAACAATAAAGATCAAATAATTGATGAACATTACTCTGACCATACCTCTCTTAATCTCACGCCAAAGCTAAGATGAAGATTCAACGAACATGAAAGTTTCAGCAACAGACTTTTCCATAAAATTGATGATCCAAGTACGAACCACATATCATTGCGATTCCATTTCTTGAAATCAGGCGAAGTAGCAGCAAGCTTGAGCAATGTGCCATCAATGAATCCTTCTTTGTTAGAGTATACAAGCATTTTAACAGACCTTCCAGTTGACATAATTCGAGCCAGAAAGACAAGAGTAACGATAGATTGCTGAGATATATCACCTGAAGAAAGAAAATAAGGATCATCAAAATTCAGAACAACATTGTTAGAATTATTCTATTTGATTATGTGTATGAGTACGAGATTCTTACGCCGCCATTGAAGAAATAAGAAGTGAAAAGAATTCGCAGAAGAAAATGATGAAAATAGGGTATGGAAATGCGGAGAATGAAGAAGAAATTGAGAAAGAAATTGTATAGATGAAAGAGAAAAGAAAAACGAATCAGAATATGCAAAAGAAGAGAAAACGAGAGCCTGAATCAAGCAACAATGCCGTGGCGTCTGATACATGTGAACTCATTGTTGAATAACAAAGTGAAGAAGAAAGTAATGAGAGAAGAAATATTATCATTAATCTCATCTGATAATTACAGCTTATGGTAATATATATATTGCAAGAACATAAAACTAAAGGAGTTAGTTAGTAAGGACTAATAGAATAGAATAGCTAATCATAGTAACCTAGCTAGACTAACTTTCCCAAATTGTTTCTTTAAATAGAAATACATTTATGTTTACATGTAGCCCTAAGGGTTACATATAACATTGTCATTAATAAATATGTAAAATATATCAATATAATTTTTTATTCAATACACATTTATAACCTTCATTTAATATTTTTACATATTTCGTGCTATAATTATAAAATGTGTTTGAGAGGAAATTTAGAGGAAAAATTTGAGAAATATGGATTGTTTTAGTATTATATTAGATATAGATATATAGATGAGTTGAGATTTTTTTTTTGATGCAAAATTTATTTGAATTAAATTACAAGGTTATCCAAACAATAATTTGGAATTGAAATTTCGGAATTCGATTTCAATATTTTTCAAACAAGTACTACATAAATTTGAAATATAAAAATTGAATTCTTTGATTTCCAAACGATATACGATTTTTATTCTAACATTTAATGTGGTGTATTGTTGTGTTTTATTTTAATGTTTTATCTTATGGACTTATGACTTAGTAGTTAGTACTAAAGAACCATCAAACTCAAGACCTACCATATCAAAGGATCTAGGTAAGGATTTTGAATGTTTAGACTCAATAAATCTGAGATGGGTCAGAGTCTATCCTTAAAAATAAAGAGTTGATTTTGGACTTTTATAGACCCTACCCAAATTCGGACATACATGACCATCTATGGATCATGCTTTATGTATTTAAAATTTTAAATATGCTCCACAATTAAATTTTATTGACTAATTTAGTTTTGAGATTAAATTAATGTATTACTAAATAATTCGCCAGCATATGCTCGATTTTTAGATAAATTATAAATTGCTTTTGATTAAATTAAAAATTGATATTTTTAAATTGTAATTATTTTAAGATAGGTTTTATTTCTGACAAAAAATATTTTTATAGTTATATGAATTAATAAAGGAAAATGATATACATACATAGCCTTTAGGGCTATGTATAAGAAGACTAAAATGAAAATAAAAATTGAAATTGAACATTTATTACTTAGATTAGTGTGTAGGTTTGTAATGTTTTCTTGTGAACTCCATTGTTAAATAACAAAGTGAAGAAGAAAGTAATGAGAGAAGAAATACTATCATTAATCTCATCTGATAATTACAGCTTATAGAAATATATATATATATTGCAAGTACATAACAAACTAAGGGAGTTAGTTAGTTAGTTAGTTAGTTAGTTAGTTAGTTAGTTAGTTAGTTAGGACTAACAGAATAGAATAGCTAATCATAGTAACCTAGCTAGACTAACACCCACCCCTCAAGATGGACTTGCAGGAGGATGAGCAAGACCAATCTTGTGACATAAAAACTAGTGTTGATCTGAACCAAGAGGCTTTGTCATCAAATCAACTAATTAAAGAGAAGAACTGATATGAGACAAAGAAATGAGCCCAAGATCAACATGATCTCTAATGTAATGACAATCAAGTTTTAAATGTTTAGTCCTTTCCAAGAAAACTTCATTTTCAGCTATATGTTTAGCTGATTTGTTATCACAGTAAAAGTGAGATAGGCTGAGAAACAAGAAGACCAAGCTCTTTGAGCAAGCCTTCCAACCAAACAACTTCACTAGTAGTGTGACTCATTGACCTGTATTCAGCCTCAGTAGAGCTTTTGGAAGTAACCTTTTGTTTCTTAGTATTCTAAGAAAGAAGAGAATCACCAAGGAAAATGCAGTAACCAGTAAGGGATTTGTCTGAATATGCATAAGTACCCCAATCTGTATCACTGTAGGCTGTCAATGTGAAAAGAGATTTGGAACTGTAAAAACAATCATGTATTCAAACTGCCTTTCAAATATTTCAAAACATGCAATGCAGCTGCAAAATGAGGTGCCCTAGGACAGCTTAGAAACTGGCTGAGTTGCTGTATTGCATATGAAATGTCAGGCCTAGTCATTTTCAAATACAAGAGTTTACCAACAAGCCTTCTATATACCTTTGGATCTGCAAGAATATCACCTTCAATAGTGCTCAACTTCAGACCTTTAGGCAAAGGAAAAAGATCTATCTTGCAATTCTACATGTGAGTGTCTTTGAGTAAATCAAGGATATATTTCCTCTGGTTCAAGAAAATGCCATCCTCGGTTCTATTCACTTCAATACCTAGAAAGAACTTCAAATCACCTAAATCTTTGATTGTGAAGGCAGTGTGAAGTTTGGACTTGATATCATCAATAATAGACAAATTGGAACCAGAGATTAGCAAATCATCTACATAAGCAACAATGACAGTGAAATTAACTCAATCCTTTCTAGTAAAAAGAGAGAAATCCTGCTTGGATTGAGTAAAACCAAGAGAACCAAGCAAAAAAATTTTTAATTCAACATTTTACTACCTTGAAGCCTGCTTAAGACCATACAAGGACCTCTTCAACTTGCAGACTTGACCAGGAAGAGCTTTAGTGTAACCAGGAGGAGGTTGCATATAAATGCCTTCAGTGATATATATATATATATATATCCATGTAGAAAGACATTATTTATGTCAACCTGTTGAAGGAACCATTTGTTTGTAGCAACAAGAGATATAATTGTCCTAACTGTTGGAAACCTAGCCACTGGACTGAAGGTAGCTTTATAATCCTTGCCTTTAATCTGCTTGTCACCTCGAGCAACCAAACGGGCCTTACACCTGTCTATTGAACCATCAGGGTTAAACTTGAGTTTATACACCCATTTACACCCTATGGCTATCTTATTAGGAGGCAAACTTGTCAATTCCCAAGTATCATTGGCCTCTAAGGCATCCAATTCCTTACCATTGCAGCAACCCATTGAGAATCATCCTTAGCCTTGAAATAAGATGTAGGTTCATGAATTGATAGCATAGTAGCCAAACTATCCAACTCATGATGAGACAAATGTTTCAAAGTAGGTTCAGTATGTACACTGAAAGAAAGAGAAGAAGAAGCAGACCTATCCTTAGGAGTAGTCATAAGTTTAATGGAAGGGAGTTTAGTGATGAAATCATTATACTTGGGAGGTAGTTTGACCTATCTAGAAGAAATTCTAGTTGGAGGAGGATCAACAGGAGATGAAGGAGAAGAAGTAGAATCAAAAGCAAAATGAGAAGAAGTAGGGGATATAGAAGGAGAAGAAGACTGATCAATGGGAGAAGACAAAGAAGGAATAGGTGAGGGAGATGTGTTTGTATTATATGGAGAAGGAATAACTGGAGGTGAAAGGGGTGGTATGTTCTGGAAAAGAGGAGAATCATCAAAAATCAAGGAAGAAGGAGTATTAGATGAAACAACAGGAGAAGAAACAGAACTGTCCTCCGTTTTGAATGGAAAGAGGTGCTCTTTGAAGATGACATCTCTACTCAAAATGATTTTTGTGAGATTCAAGATCATAAAGCTTATATCCCTTTTGAGCATAGGGATAACCAATGAGAATACACTTCTTGGCTCGAGGAGCAAACTTATCAGAAGACTTGTAAGCAGGATAGCATAAACAACCTATGGTCCTCAAATGATCATAAGAAGGTTGTTTATTCATAAGAACCTCATAAGGAGTCTTCCACTGTAAAACAGTACTAGGCATAAGGGTTAATAAGGTAGGTAGCAGCTAACAAGCAATCTCCCCAAAATTTAACTGGTAGATTAGCATGAAACCTCAAACACCTAGCCACTTCAAGCAAATGCTTTTGTTTTCTCTCAATCCTCCCATTTTGTTGAGGTAAACCAGGAAGACTTCTTTGATGCACAATTCCTTTTGTGGCAAACAAACTAGCACAAGCATCTTGAATGATCTCAGTCCCATTATCACTTCTTATGATCATCACAATAGAATTGAATTGGGTTTGAACATAAGCTAAGAAAGCTAATATGATATGAAAAACTTGCTGCTTGTTATGTAATAAATGTGTCCAAGTGGTTCTGCTGTGATCATCTAAAATTTTCAGGAAATAAGTTGCACCAGACATACTAGGGGATCTATATGGACCCCATAGATCAATATGAATGAGCTCAAAAACACTAGAAGCATGAGAAGTAGACAAAGAATAGGGAAACTTGTGATGTTTGCCAAAAATGCATGACTCACAATGAAAATCAGATTTATTATGATGATTATTTACAACAGAAACATGTTTCATTACAGAAGGAGAAACATGGCCAAGTCTGGCATGTAAAAGATCAAAAGTAACAGAAGCTAGAACAAAAACAGGAGTATCATTTGACACAAAGGAGGAAGAATTACAAGTCTTATTGAAATTAGAAGACAAAGAAAGATGATAAAGTCCAGAAGTCCTCACAGCAGTAGCCTTGACCTCATCAGTTGTAAGGTCCTGAAACAAGCAAGCTTGATCAGTGAACTTGTGCTGTGAGGTTATTATCATCAAGCAATCTTCCAACTTTACTGAGAGTAATTTTTATCATTGAGAATTACAGGTCCAGTATGAGATATCTTGTTAACTGAACCATCAGGAAAACATACCAAAATAGGAGAAGAAAGAGGTTGAAGAGAAGAAAACAAACTAGACTGAAAACACAAATGATCAGAAGCACCTGTGTCTACAATCCAGGAATCATGAAGTCTAGAAGAATTACAAGAATCAATACTTGCATTGCAAATAGAAATGATGCCTGCAAAATTCACATTTGCGTAGGTAGTAGAAAGAGGATTAGAAGAAGATGGATTCTGATGCATAGAATTCATGACTTCCTTGCACACAGCTGAAAGCATTTGGAGATCATAAGAAGATGATGATGAAGAAGCTTTAGCAGGACCAGCACCAAGAATCCCAAAGGAATCAGCAAGATTAGCATGACTAACAGCTTTAGACATCTGCTTCTTGTTAGTGAACCACTCAGGATAGGCAACCAACTTGAAACACTGATCAATAGTATGATTGTTACCCTTACAATGCTCACAAAACTTGTCAACCTTAGGTTTCTTTAAGTCTCTCTTAGTAAAAGCGCGGGATTCAAAAGAATAAGAAATATGAACATAATTCAAATTTTTCCTCTCTACTTGCTGCAAAAGATGATAAGCCTTGTTGATATTTGGAAGAGGATCAGAACTAAGAATATTAGTTTTAACGTGATCACAAATAGGATAGATGCTAGAGAGAAATTGTATGAGCTTCATCCTATTATCAGCCTCAATAAGCTTGCGCATAATAGAACAAGTACAATCATCCATTGTACCACAAGAACAAGAAGGAATGCCTTCCAATGAAGAAATCTCATCCCAAACTCTCTTCTTCTTATTGTAATATTCAGTTATAGAGGAGTCTTGTTGTTTAGTAAGAAAAAGAGAACAATAAAGATCAAATAATTGATGAACATTACTCTGACCATACCTCTCCTTAATCTCACGCCAAAGCTAAGATGAAGATTCAACGAACATGAAAGTTTCAGCAACAGACTTTTCCATAAAATTGATGATCCAAGTACGAACCACATAATCATTGCGAATCCATTTCTTGAAATCAGGCGAAGTAGCAGCAAGCTTGAGCAATGTGCCATCAATGAATCCTTCTTTGTTACGAGTATACAAAGCCATTTTAACAGACCTGCTCCAGTTGACATAATTCGAGCCAGAAAAGACAAGAGTAACGATAGATTGCTGAGATATATCACCTGAAGAAAGAAAATAAGGATCATCAAAATTCAGAACAACATTGTTAGAATTATTCTATTTTGATTATGTGTATGAGTACGAGATTCTTCAGCCGCCATTGAAGAAATGAAGAAGTGAAAAAGAATTCGCAGAAGAAAATGATGAAAATAGGGTATGGAAATGCGGAAGAATGAAGAAGAAATTGAGAAAGAAAATTGTATAGATGAAAAGAGAAAAGAAAAACGAATCAGAATATGCAAAAAGAAGAGAAAACGAGAGCCTGAATCAAGCAACAATGCCGTGGCGTCTGATACATGTGAACTCCATTGTTGAATAACAAAGTGAAGAAGAAAGTAATGAGAGAAGAAATATTATCATTAATCTCATCTGATAATTACAGCTTATGGTAATATATATATTGCAAGAACATAACAAACTAAAGGAGTTAGTTAGTTAGGACTAATAGAATAGAATAGCTAATCATAGTAACCTAGCTAGACTAACATTTCCCAAATTGTTTCTTTAAATAGAAATACATTTAATGTT